>JASDQU010712468.1:2891-20253 GCA_032191745.1 Picea mariana | reverse complement strand
TGTTAAATGATAAAAATAAGTTTTCAACCAGGTCCCATACCTCGTTCCTGTATTTCTCGAGCCTCTGTTGTTTAGATTGATAGGTGTTTTTGACTTGGTTGATAATCAACTCAGAATCACCAAAAAATTCCAAACTATCAATGGCCATGTCTTTGGCATTCATTAATCCCAACACTAGAGCTTCATACTTAGCTATATTGTTAGTAGTCTCAAATTCCATCTTGTAAGAGATTGTTATCACCTCTTGTGCATGGGAAATTAGGAGTATACTAGCCCTAGATCCTTCCTTTGATGAAAAGCCATCAAAATACATCTTCCATACTTTATTCTGTTGATATGTCAGTGACTGATTTCTACATTTGTTGACTGTTATTTCTAGTTCATCATCATTTAAATGGAAAACATATGACATGATCTCATCCTCAACAACATAAACTAGATGCTTTCTTGGATTCTGATGGTCACTGATGATACATTCCAATATGATGTCCCTGTATAGCCTCCTACATTCTCCTTCAAAAATAGGGATGGTAGCATATGTGAGGTCCATTTTTAATGATCCTCCAACCTTCTTGGCCCATGTCCTGGATAAGAGCATACCAAACTTGGGGGGAATGTCAGCCAAAACAATGTCCATCACTACACTTTTCATGGGTAATTGTGCCAAAGAAACCACCAGATCTTTTATCAATTTCAAACATTTGACTTTTTTAGAGTCAAAGGTGTAAAGGTCTTGGTAGGGCTTGGTGATCTCCAGACCCAGTTCCTCCATAACAACCTTAGGCATGACATTGTGTGAGGCACCTAAGTCCATGAGACAATTATGTAGGATATTGTCATGGACATTTAAAGATATATATAATGGTGGAGAGGCATCAGAACCATCCTCAATGTGTGGACCCACAGTAATTCCCGGGTTTCCGTCCTATAGATTGATTACATCAGAAGTTACAACATAAATAGGTGGTTGCAGAACCTTCATAATAGATTTTTTGAATGGCTCATTTTTCAACAATTCTAACAAAGGCACATGTATTTTTATTTTTCTCAACTCATGCTCTAGGATGAAAGAGGCTTGTGGTCTGTCAACTTCCTTTACTTTAGGGACAATCGGTTTAGATGGGGGAGGCTGTTGAGCTTTAGTCAATGTACCCTTGCTTGGATTTTTCTTGGGAAGAACTTCTTGTTTTTTGTTCAGATCAGAGGTGGTGGCTTTGTGATCCCCTGTTCTAGGCCTCAAATCATACTTATTTTGGGGATGGCCTTGAATAAATCCCTCTTCGATTGCCTCAATATCAAACTGATTTGATAGTTGTGCTACCTCATACTCTTGCAGGGTTAAGTGACTAGTATAAAAATCAGTTTCATTGAAGAGTACAACAACATCATCCACAACATCACTTTCTACATCCATTTCCTCAATCTAATTGTTTTGGAAATGAGGTACCACTCTTTGATCATCAAAATTCCTCCTTTCTCTTTGCATTATCCGAGGGACATCATTCGGCCTCCTAAACTGGTTTGGATTTCTATTCCCAGCCCCCTGAAAAGCTTTGTTTGGTTGCTTAGATTCCCATTTCAACTTATCTATTTCAAATATCAAATCCTTTGATGTTTTGGTCATCTCATCAAGTTTAGGATCATATGTGGCTAGGTTAGATGAGGCAAGGGAATATTTCCTTTGTTTCTTCTTGTCTTTATCAGATCTAGTCTTAACTTGTCTGATGCTATAATGTTGGACTCAACCTCAATGGCTACTTCTTGCATGGACATCAAGGTGGTGTATCTTCTCTCCCTCAACATAAGGGATAATTCTGCATCAAATGCATTGGCATACATGATCTTGGCAGATGATTCAGTTGGTTTGATCTTGTCTAGGATTCTTCCATACATCTTATTTAATATCTTGGTGAGGTCTGAAATAGACTCACCATTCTTTCTCTTGAGATCCCCAAACTCAATGATGTAATATAGATAATCTCTTCTATCTCCCCATTTCCTTATGGAATATTCATCTATCACATCAATATCTGTAATGGAGGCTGGAGGGAGATCCTGGAACCATTTCATTCCCCATCCAGGATCTATACAAACAACCTCATCCACACATTTGCATAGTCAATGTTGAAGTTGTCTGCAAAGATGTAGAAGGCTACTAGATGATCCTTAGCTATGACATCCCCTTCCCCATTATATCTTGGAAAATATTTCATATAATATGTGGCGGGGAGTGCATGTAATCCTATAGGTAAAACTAGGGGTGCATATATGGCAACAATTATTGCATCCATCATGTTAACATCCATTGCTTAGGAAATAGGAATCCGAGGATTGATTGGAGATACAGGGGTGGATGTTGAACTGGATGATGAAGTAGAGGTGGGGGTTAAAGGTATATGAGAGTCCTTGGTGTTAACACATAATATTGATCATGTCAAGGAGTATTTATGGTTTTCAGAGCCTAAAATTTAACCATTTATCCAGGGATTATTTCATACCATCAACTAACAACCTCCTCGAAGTGTGCAAGCTATATTTGAGTTGTCGCTACGATCTGGCACTGCGAACTAGTTAAGGAGGAACGTTCTAGCTTGGATAGGTTGTAGGAAATCATGTTCAAACTTATCAACATCCATAATAGCCTCAGAGATATCATGTAATCTATGAATGTTTTCATACCATTTTAAAGGCTAAGAGAAGGGTTTTTTATTTTTTATCATTGGCGCCGCGAATTGGAAGATATGGGTGCTATGAACTCATTTCCGGTAGCATCTACTTCTGAACATTTTATCATAACTCCAAAACAGTGATGTGGGTTTTTTTATGAAATGTTTTTTGGAGGAGCATGATAATGGAATTGACTTGCTGGCCAAATTTCAGCCTAACCCAGTTTGTAATTCAAGAGATATAATTAAAACATCAGTTCACTACAAACTGGCGCTACAAACTTTCTGTTTTGCATAGTTGTTGGATATTCGCCTTGTTTGGAGGTTTCCACCTATCAAGGAAAGTTAGAATGTTCTCATAGGAGTTATTTGAACATGAGGGAAATGTGTTCCATCTCCATATCAATCAGAATGATCTGTTTCAAAAGAAATTTATCAGTATAGACAAAATCCCCAAAAATAGGAATTTGTTAGGCTTTTGTTGGAATCTTTTGTAACAAGACTCTTAAATGGAGGAGGATCCTATGTAAATCCTTGGTTTCAACCTCCTTAGGGTATATAGATATTATTCACTATAAATGGAAGGTTTTTTGATGAGAAAAGAGTTGGATTCATGATCCAAGAGAGGAGAGAGTTGTTGGGGCAGTTTATTTGTGTGTGACTATAAGCCCGAGGGCATGTTATTGTTAATACATTTCTGCCATTGATGAATCATGAGAGTTGTATTATCAACATGTTTTCTTTGTATTTATTTCTCCTTCATATCATTTGAATAAAATTGTAGACTATGAAGATCATGGTGGCCTGCGATTAGGAGATTCATGAGCTGGAAAGGATTTGCAGTGATTGCCTTTTAATTATTGTTTTATTCAAGTATTCTTTAGTCCATTTGACAGAGAGGATCTATATTTTGTGAACATTCTGCTTTATGTTTTTTCCTCTCCATTCTTCTACCTTGATAGTATATAATATTTTTCTAATGTGCAGCTCAAATGCCTTCAATCTGTAGGATGTTATGACTCCATGCCCAATGGAATGCCTCTGTAAACAATTTGTTGCCCTTTTTCTTTATTTTTATTATTGATCCACCAACCATAAACTTGATTTCAGTATTTATATTATGATGGGAAATAGGCTTAAGCCTATAATAGTCTAGGTGTGACCTCTAGTGCTAACATTTTTGGTGTCGTTGCCGGGGACGACAATGAAGACACCTTCCCTAGGTGAACTATGATGATTATATCTATATTTGGATGGTGAACTGAAGCTAGACACTTTTAGACTGCTTATCTTTCACCATGGAGACTCCACTATTCATATATCTATTGAAAAATCCACTGTTTTGAAATGGACAAGATCCTAGCTCAGAGGTATTCTTTCTGTGATTTTTCAAAGATAGTCAGTTTTCCAAATCCAGTGCCTAGTAGATATGAATGGGAAGGTTTCCTTCCCATATTTAGAGGAGAATATTGGGAAATACCAACTGAACACTTGCTATATTTCCATGTTTTTATTCATTGATTTCAGGTCATGCATGAGGACGTTTAGATCAAGATTTTTAGGTACTCATTAGAGGGAATAACTCGTGACTGGTGCCAATCTCTTCCAGTTTCCAGTATCAACTCTTTGACATGTTTTCATGATGCTTTTAATTTTTTTTGTAAGGAGTATTTTTCTGCTGAACATCTTTATGAAAAATGTTGTGATGAGTTTTCTTTACTTTGTAAAGACTTTGCTTGTCAAAGAAAGCATACTTGTGATGAATAATTTTCATAGAAGAAAGTAATTTTCATGATGATCAAGAGGTTTTGAATGATCTTCATTATGATATGCCTTCACAAGAAAATGGACTAGAATCAGATAGACATGTCTCTGATACATTACTTGTTGAAAACTCTCATTTTCAGCTAAGTTGATTATTACAAATGTAAAATGAGATAGTCCAGCTATAGATCTTGAGATCCCATTTCATATTCACCCATATTCACGAGAAATTGGTGAAAAGAGTGGAAATATATTGCAACAATTTTCAAGCCGCCCATGCTTGAATCAGACAAGGAGGAATTCATTGATGAGCCACAACATGTTTTGTACGTATTTCAATATCCTGTTGCTATCTATATGGAGATGTTTTGTAGCAATAGATTTCCAGCTGTTGTCATCATAAGAACAAAGTTCCTGGATTGTAAGTATCATTTTTCAAGGAAGTATGTGTGGCTATCATTATGTCTCTATTGTTACTCAGTGCTCAGTTTCCGAGATGAGGATGAATATCATTCAATCACAAAGTTATTTGTATGGTTACTGAGGAAATTTGTATATATTTGAAAGTTCAGTTTTTCAGCAGTTAGGAGTAGGAATGTATATAAATAAGTTTGCCATGCAAGATTTTGGTTTTGAGTTTGAATGCAAACTTCAACTTGCATTTGGTTTGTAGTGGTTTTTGTTTTCATTGTGTGAAATTTCTTAGTTTTTAATAAGGAGTGGAGGTGCTCTCAGGAATACAATTTTTGTGGACATAGAAGGAATGGATAAGGCACTAGAACCGCATGTTCTTGGTAGCTCACAGGGAGCATGCCATCCCCTGTGGAGCCAGATGTTAACACATAAGATTGATCATGTCAAGGAGGATTTATTGTTTTCAGAGATTACAATTTAACCATTTCTCTAGGGATTATGTCATACCATCAACTAACAACCTCCTCGAAGTGTGCAAGCTATATTTGAGTTGGCGCTACGAACTAGTTAAGGAGGAGCGTTGTAGCTTGGATAGGTTGCAGGCACTCGTGTTCAGACTTATCAACAACCACATTAGCCTCAGAGATACCATGTACTCTATGAATTTTTTCATACCATTTTAAAGGCTAAGAGATTTTTTTTTTATGTTTTATCATTGGCGCCACGAACTGGCAGACAGGGGCACTGCGAACTCATTTCTTATAGCAACTGCTTCTAAACATTTGATGATAAATCCAAAACGGTGATGTGGGTTTTTCTGAGTATTTTTATGGAGGAGCATGATAATGGCATTGACTTTCTGACCAAATTTCAGCCTAACCTAGTTTGTAATTCGAGAGATATAATTAAAACACTAGTGTGTTGCAAACTGGCACTGCAAACTCTTTATTTTGCATAATTGTTGGATATTCACCTTGTTTGGAGGTTTCCACCAGTCAAGGAAGGTTCAAATGGTCTCCTAGGAGTTATTTTGACATGAGGGAAATGTGTTCCATCTCCAGATCAATTAAAATGACCCGTTTCAAAAGACATTTATCAGTATAGACAAAATCCTCAAAAAATAGGAATTTGTTAGGATTTTGTTGGAATCTTTTGTAACAAGACTCTTAAATGGAGGAGGATCCTATGTAACTCCTTGGTTTCGACCTCCTTAGGGTATATATAGATTATTCACTATAAATGAAATGGTTTTTGATGAGAAAAGGGTTGGATTCATGATCCAAGAGAGGAGAGAGTTTTAGGGGCAGTTTATCTGTGTGTGACTGTAAGCTTGAGGGCACGTTATTGTTAATACATTTCTCCCATTGAGGATTCATGAGAGTTGTCTTATCAACATATTTTATTTGTATTTATTTCTCCTTCATCTCACTTGAATAAAATTGTAGACTATGAATATCATGGTGGCCTGTGATTAAGAGATTCATGAGATGTAAAGGATTTGCAATGATTGCCTATTAATTATTTTTTTATTCAAGTATTCTTCAGTCCATTCGACATAGAGGATCTCTATTTTGTGAACATTCTTCTTTATTTTTTTTCGTCTCCATTCTTCTACCTTGATAGTATATAAGATTTGTCTGATGTGCAACTCAAATGCCTTCAATCTACAGGATGTTATGACTCCATGCCCAATGGAATGCCTCTGCAGATAGTTTGCTGCCCTTTTTCTTTATCTTTATTACTGATCCACCAACCATAATATTGATTTTACTATTTACATTATTATGGGCACTAGGATTACACCTACAATAGTCTAGGTGTGACCTCTAGTGCTAACACTTGGGAATGTGATTCTCAGGGCTAGCAAGTTCAAGATGCTTGTGATAGTGGAGAAAGGTAGACTCTTTAGGTGGAGATTTTCTCTTGAGGGATGAGGTATATTTCTGAGCTAGGGTGGATTTTATTAAATGTCTTTCTGGATCAAAGATTATTGTGTCATTCTTAGGGTTAGGATGAGCCTTAATGGCTTTGATCTGCTTAGATTTGGATCTTTTGAGTCCTTTTTTGGGAGCCGGTATTTGTTTTGTGAAGTTTACTCAATGGAGTCGCCAAGTGAACGGTGACAGTCAGTATGTGCCTGATATTTTTTCACCGTCAAAGGTTAGAACTGCTCTTTTTCATTCTCCCAGGGAAAATGTTCAATTTATTCCCCAACAACGATGCAAGAAGATGTTGGTCCTAAAGTCTACACTTGACTACTAAAGGGCAGAGCTAGGCCACCTCAAGTTTGGAGTGGTTGGTTTTGTTGGTCAGTTGGAGGGTTGGTTTTACCAATAAAAAAACATGGTTGGGTTGGGAAGATGATATAGATGTAGGTCGTCCTTGGTTGGTGGCACACAAATGATAGACAAGTGAGAAAATAGAGGGATGAACAAAGGAAGAACAACAAACAACTCAATGAATTATCTGCTCTAAGAAGTTTAAGTCTTAAAATCATATTTCAAGGCATAAACAAGTATCCAAACACAATTACTCCCATGGGTTGCAATGAAAAAAATCTTTACTAAAGCATTAGTTGTTTTACAGGTTGCATATTAGTAAAATATGAGTTATATAATAGTTGAAAGGAAGATGAAATGTACTTTTCACACATCAAAAATTGCATTCAATATAAGAGAAAGAACACATATAAATTTGAACATAAAGCACATTGTCATCAAGAGCATATTCACTAGGTAGAGAGCTTCATCCAATCATAGAACAAGTTCAACCAGTTGATATATTGATTTCCTTCCCAAAAACCGAACCCTCCATTCATACAAAAACTACATATTTATCATAATTGTAGAGGCCCTCACCCATTTGAAACTGAGGCTTAACTCTACACTATCAGTTGAAGAACAACTTATTGACTTAAGTAAACATTGCTGGAGTATAGGAATGCATACTTCAAACTTGACTTAACAAAAAGGAAGTGGTTCATATCAAACACATATGACCACTTATTATGCCTTAATTTAAAAAAGTCTTGAACTTAAACAACTAAAATGCTATTAATGATAAAAGTAAATTGATGCATATGCTTAAGTGAACTGAGATTTGACAAAACTGACTAGGATTGATAGAACTAGGTTCTAAATCGAGCACTTATATCCATGCGCACTGTTGGAGGCCAACTGGGAGATAAATAGATAGACAAACATATTCTTTAGGTACCCCTTCATAGTAGCATCCTTCTTCAAATTATCCCCTTTAGAAAGCATCAAGTCATCTGGTGTTTCTTCTGGAGTCTTTGATACTTCTTCTGTAGTATAGAGTATAGTTTTTCCAATTCCTGGTTGTGGTGTTGCAATGTATGGACTTGAAGCTTCAATTCTTGCACATGTTGGATGTCATCGACCCTCTCTGTTTTGACCTCCACCTTCATTTTCTTCTTGTCTTGCTCTGTGATAGACTTGTTGTGGTCAACCAATGTTTTTCTCCTTGTTCTCATGTTATATCTATGTATTACCTCGAGTTCCTTTCCATGTGTTCCTTTAATGGACCCATGTACTCCAAAAGTATCAGTTTTAACCTCTGGTTTAATGTCTTGCAAACTTTGGTAAGGATCCCCTCCATGTGGTGAGGTGGAAATAGAGTCTTTCTCAAGATCAAGTCCATAATCCTGTGTTCCTTGTTGTTGACTGGAGTTTGTAGGATACTCTTTTTTCACAGTTACAAATGATGTTTCTGCAATCTCACCCTCATTAGGATTTAATTTCTCTCTTTTCACTGTCATTCCCTTCAAAACATTGACTTCCATTTCTTCCATGCTGGAAAATTCAGGATTGTCATCATCTTCAATCACAATTGGCTGGGGGTATTTTAATGCTAGCTTTAAAAGAGCCTTGGAGTTCAGTCTCAATTGATTTGTAATTATATTTTTCATGTTTGTCTTTCTTGGTGTTTCAATGTTTTGTTCACCCTTTCTCTTCCGTCTTGTTTGGCTACAGGGGATGCTTTAGGCAAGGTTTCTGTGGGAACAACCTTTCCCTTAACCACTTCATTGTTGCGTGATCTAGATCCAAGTTCCCCCCTCATTCTAGTCATGTTTTTTAGGTTGATTCTCAATGGGGGTTCTCTTCTTATCCTCTGAATGGATGGATGATAGAGACCTTTGTGGTGTTTCCAGTGTAGGTGGATGCATGTGGGAAACTTTTCCATTTTTTCTCTCCTTCCCCTTACCCGTAGAAGACCTTAGTTGCATGTGAGGGGACTCCTCCTTCATGGAAATATCTGGTTTGTTTTCTTTCGAGGGTGTGTTCCTTGTTCTAGAGCCTTTCCACTTATTTGCTCCGGGTTGGAAAGGATTCATCGAGATACCCTGACCTATGTCTTATATTTACTTGCATCACCTTAATTCTGTGAATCAGGAACTTGTTCCTGCTCTTTCAATCCCACAGATTTCAAGAAATGAACCCAAGGCATTTCAATTTCCTCTAAAGTGAAAGACACCAACAATTTAATTAAGCCTTGATGGTACAGGCTCCTGTGAGCAGATTTAGGGTGTCTTTGAACCCTCTTGGCCATTTTGGTTAGGGTTTTAAGAAGGTAACATGGTAAATTTATCTCTTTATATCCACTTAGATGCATAAGGAAACAAAGGTGATAACAATGTACTATGTTTAATCGACCCTCACTTGTTATATACCTTTGCATCACTACTAGGGATCCTTTCCAATCTTCCTTTATCCACACAACATGGATTCCTTGGCTCCAGTCATGGTCTTGGTGCTCGAAAACCAAGAATTTATTGTAGAGGTCGGGAGGCAGCTTGCCTTTCTTAAACCACCTTTCCCCACAGACAGGGAGAGCGCAAGCTACTCAAATGAAGTGTTCTACAATATGAATCAAGGTATCCCCAAGATATGTCTAGAAGCCATCGAACGTGTACACAAACAACATATCTAGGCCTATGTGGTGTCCTTCAAATGTGCACAGGAAGTCATACCATTCTGCCTTTATGAAAATATCCTTAATTTCATGTATGGCCTCGAATAGCTCAAGTCCTTGTGGCTCAGTCCTATTCAACTGACATCACTCTCAAGGAGGAACCATGGTGTACATAGTTCTTATGTCGTTGATAATGTAGTGAATGTGAATCTCCTCATGTTGAAACCAATACCTGTGTGATGTTAACCCTCCGTTCAACATGTAGTAGCCATGATTGAACAATACAGTTCTCACGACCATGACTGATGTTGCATAATGATGAAACTACATGTATACTGGTGTGGAGGTGCTTGTTTATGATCACACGTGTATGCAGGTGCCATTCAAATGGTTTAAACATTTAAAATGACACATTAAATTATTAAATGATTTAAAAATTAGCGCGCCAACTACATTTGCAAGAACAACTTGGTTCTTGCAATCAGCCTTGTTCTGCATATAAAATACTGTTACACCTACTATGAGATCAACCAATGGTAAGAATTATGATAAATACTTTACACCCAAACCGTAACATGTAATTACCCTTCAATAAAACAAAATATGGTGCAAAAAATCAGTGAAGAGAGGTAATGATCACAAAAACTGAGTCATTTTAGTAATGGGGGACCAACATAACCAACATAAAATCTATGATTTTTTTATGGAGGTATAGGGTAATGAGAGAAGAGGGGAAGAGATGAAGACTTAGGTCTCAACAATACCTATCATTTTAAGCCTTTTTTCTATGGACTTAACCCCCTTCTTGACACCCTTATTTGGGACTTGCCCATTAGATTCTTGTTTTCTCCTTGATTGTCATGGTACCTATCACCTGTAATCCTTTTTTTTTGTAGTCCCACCCACCCTTCTTGGAACCCTTATTTTCCACCTATCCCATTTTATTCCTCTATTTTCCCCATCCACCATGATACCCATCCCCTTTAACCTTTTTTTTTTTGTGAGGCCTCACCCTGCTTATTTTTTCCTCTTCCCAAATGGAAAACACCCGTAACGAAGAACTCAATGCCTTAATTTTTGAAAAAATAAAGAACAAGGAGGAAACCAATACCCTCAATTACAACATTAGAAATATAAATTCCTCCATTCAAACCCTCCAAGACCAATGTTCCACCCACAAAGACATCAAAGAAATCAAAGACACACTCGACCAATATTTGATGAGTTTCTCCTTGAACTCTACCTCTTCTGAACAAACTTCCTATCATGAAGGCACTGAATCTTCCCATTTCTAAGATCCTCATTCCAATCACCTTCATTGCGACCTATGCCTTCCTAGAATCGAGGTGAAAAAATTTCATGGCTCAGATCCCACGAGTTGGGTCAATCAAATGGAACATTATTTCTCCTTGCATGGCATTACTTATGAGTTGGCAAAAATTCATTACAATATCCTCTATCTGGATTTAGAATGCTGGAAATGGTGGTAATGGTTTATAAATGCATGATGAGGGTATGTTTCTTGGACACATTTTTTTGGAGATATTTATGAATGCTTTGACACCAACACTCACCATTTAGGCCATTTGACCAAGTTTAAACAACACTGCATAGTGGAAGAATTTATCGTCTCCTTTCAGAACTTGGATTTTAGTACAGAGGGAAGGTCAGGTGACTTCTTTCAGGAATTCTTTATCAGTGGAATAAATGATGAAATACATGCCCACATCCTAATGGCTCACCCCCAGACTTGGTTGGAAGCTACTAAACAAGCCAAGGAAGTGTAATAGATTGTCTCCTCCCAAAACAAAAAACCCTCCTTTCTTCCTCGCCCTAAACCCACCAATCCTTCCCCTCTTCCCAATTTGCTCAAGATCCAAAAATTAACCTAGGAAAAAATGGTTGAACTCTAACTCAAGGTTCTTTTCTATAACTATGATGACAAATATTTTCTAGGGCACAAGTGTAAGGAACATAATATTTTTATGGCCATGTCCAAGGATTCTTTTTAAGAGGAGTAAAATGTTTCCCCTGTGGATGAGCTACCCCAACTCGTTGATCTTACTCTGCCCTTTGATCCACCAAAAGTTAAATAGATGATTTCACTGAATTCCCTCACTGGCTTCTCTTCTCTCCAAACCCTCAAGTTAATTGGTTACATTAAGCATCATAAAGTCACCATCCTATTTGATATTGGAAATACCCATAATTTATTCATCGCCACATTTCCCAAGAAATCAATTCCTATATATGTGCAGTTAATAATATTCAAATCATGATTGCCAATGGCGATTCCATGAAATGTGGGGGATGTTGTGAAAATGTGTGCCTCCAAATTGGTCAATACCACCTGAAATATCATATGTTTTCTATTGACATGGGCGATTGTGATATTGTGCTTGGTGCAAAATGGTTACGCACTTTAGGCTCCATTCTCATGGATTTTAAGAAATTAACCATGAAATTCCAATAGGAGGGACAATAGTATAATTTCCAAGGCATCACAACAGGATCCCATGACATCATCAATTCCCATCGAATGGAAAATATACTAAAAAAAGATCGCTATGGTATTATTTCCTAACACCATTCCATTCAATCCATTGAGACACCCTCTATGCATCCCGACCTCCAATCTATACTCTCCCAACACAAGGATGTTTTTACCACTCCCCATGGACTCCCTCCTTCCCGTGGCATCCATAATCATTCCATTCCTCTCGTAATGAGTAATCTTCCTCCCAATGTTCAACCTTATCGACATCCCTTTTCCCAAAAGAATGAAATTTAGAAAATTGTTCAAGAATTTCTCGAAGCAGGTGTTATCCATCCTAGTACAATCCCCAATTATTCTCATGTAGTCATAGTAGTCAATAAAGAAGGCACTTGATGAATGTGTCCTGATTTTCACTCCCTCAACAAACTCACAATCAAAGACAAATTTCCCATTCCTATCAGTGATGACCTATTGGATGAATTGAGCGGTGCTCGATACTTTACTAAACTTGATCTCTGTTCTGGCTACCACTAGCTATGTATGAAATATGAAGACATCCCCAAGATTACCTTTAGAATTCATGAGGGTCTCTATGAGTTCTTGGTCACATATTTTGGCCTGTGTGATGCCCCCTCCACTTTTCAAAGTTTAATGAATCATGTCTTTCATCCTTTCCTACATAATTTTGTCATAGTTTTCTTTGATGATATTCTCATCTATAGTAAAACTTGGCAATCTGATCTCACCTATGTGGATCAAGTTCTCCATCTATTGTCTATGAACAAACTTTTTCTCAAACAATCTAAATGTGCTTTTGGAACCTATAAAGTTGAGTACATGGGTCAAATTTTAGGAAAGGATGGTGTATAGGTGGATCCTAATAAAATTGAAGCTACGAAGGATTGGCCTCACCTTAAAACTCTTAAAATATTGTGTGGTTTCTTGGTTTTAATGGGATATTATTGCAAGTTTGTTCGTGATTATGGAAAAATTTCATCTCCTCTCACTACTCTCCTTAAAAATAATTCTTTTAGTTTGACTCTAGTAGCCGATCAATCCTTCCAAACCTTGCAATATTCTATGTGCACAGCCCCTATCCTGGCACTACCTGACTTCACCAATAATTTTGTCCTAGAATGTGGTGTATCAGGGAAAGGAATTGGGGAAGTCCTCATGCAAGATGGTATACCTTTAGCTTTCACTAGAAAAAAACTATCGAGGTGAAATTTGGGCAAATCAACCTATGGAAAGGAAATGTTGGCTATTTTTCATGAAGTGGATCTCTGACATCGTTATCTATTAGGGAAAATCTTCCAAATTACACTAATCATCTCAGCCTCAAGTATTTTTTGGAACAAATAATTTCATCCCCGGAGCAACAAAAATTGGTGACCAAACTATTTGGATATGATTATGATATTATAAACAAGAAGGGAAAATAAAATGTGGTTGTTGATTCTCTTTCAAGAAAACATGAAGAAGGATCCCTCTTTTCCCTCTCATTCATTTTAGCATAATGGATTCAAGCCATTTTCCAGAAATGGTTTGCAAGGCCCCACACTTTCTAGCTTGATCCAAAAATTGCAACAGGATCCTCAAGATTCTCTAGGGTACTCTTGGCACAATGAAGGGCTTCGCTATAAAGGTCACATGTATTTAAGAAAACAATTGAACCTTAAATCCACAATGCTTTCTGAGTTGCATGCTTCACACGTATCTGGGCATTCAAGGTTTACTAAAACCTATGAATGGGTCAAACTTTTTTTTTTGTTTTTTGGGGATAGTAATGAAATAGGACATCCAAACCTTTGTGGCTGAATGTGATACATGTCAATGAAAAAAGGGAGAAACAATTAAATCGCCAGGAACAATCCAACCACTCTCTATTCTCCATGCTTTTTGGAGGGATATTTATATAGATTTCATTGTTGGCTTACCTAAATCGAGAAATAAGTTATTCATCAGGGTGGTAGTAGATTTTCTTTCCAAATATGCTCATTTATGTGCTCTTCAACGCCCATTCACCGAATCCAAAGTGCCTCAATTTTTTATGGATATTATATTCAAACTCCATGGCATGCCTCATTCTATTGTCTCTGATCAAGATCCAACTTTCAATGACAATTTTTAGCAAGAATTTTTTAGGCTCCTGGGAAACCAAATGCATCTCAACAATGACTATCATCCGCAGACTCACAGAAAAACTAAAGTTGTCAACAAGTGTTTGGAAACATATTTGCGATGTTTTGCATATGACATAAAAAATCAGTGGGTTGAGTGGTTGTATCTAGCGGAATGGTGGTGAAACACATCTTACCATACTACCACTCACATGACTCGTTTTGAAGCAGTCTATGGGAAAAATCCACCATCGATTCTCTCATACATTCTAGGTGTTTCCAAGGTTTAGGAGGTTGAAAAAAATATTATAGTCCGAGCAACCATTCTCCGTACTCTCAAAGAAAATTTGGTCACGGTTCATAATAGCATGAAGCAACAAGCAGATAAAGGTTGTTCTGAATGTAAATTCGTTGAAGGGGACCATGTGTTTCTTTGTTTGCAATCTTATAAGAATACTTCACTCAAAGATGAACACTATCAGAAACTTGCCCCAAAATTTTATGGTGCATATACAATTCTCAGGCAAGTGGGGTTCATGTCCTACCAATTAGAACTACCCAATCATTATAATATCCATCCTATTTTTCATCTCTCGTGATTAAAGAAAGCGATTGAAACTAAGTGCCATACTCAAACCAGTCTCCCTTATTTGGATGAAGAAGGTTCCATTTGGTTTCAACTACAAGTAGTCTTGGACCAGTGAGAGCATCGTCTGTGTTAGTGCACCATCAAGGAAGTTTCATTTCAGTGGAAATATACAACTTTAGAAAATGCCCCTTGGTATATGGCCACCATTCTAGAACAATTTACTCATCTCAATCCTTGAGGACAAGTTTGTTCTTTAAGGGGGAGGGCATGTTAGGGACCTAACCTCCCTAACCCCTCACATATGTAGAATAATATATTTTCCATGTAATAAAGAATTACATTAGTTAATAAGGCCTATTTAATAATGTGAGCAAGTCTAATGTAAGAAAAATTTATAGAAGTTTCTGCTTCTAGAAATATCTTCCTCTAGAATGTTCTTTAGAAGATAGAATTAGTATAAATAGGAGTAGAAGGCATGAAAAAGTCATGTCTTGAGAATTATTGTAATAGAGGTATGCTCTATTGGAGGTTCCCCCCTCAAAGAGGCAAGTGAACTTGGTTTTCTATCAATAAAGGTATAATTTTTGGTGTTGTGGTTCTCTATATTTTGTTGTTCCGCTAGTATTTGCTGCAATATTTCTATTTTATTCTTATTATAATACATATGGTATCTAAAACTAGTGGATAAATATTATCCTGTTAATGCTAAAATGGTAAGTGAAGCGCATACACCATCCATTGTGTGGTTGAAGACATAGAGGTATATTCCAACTTGTTGCAAAATAATGCATTGGTATGTCGATTCAATGGCCTTCAACCAAAATTCATTGAGCTACACCAATAGATCTTCAAGATGTGAAAACCAAAAATAAAAGAAGAAGCATACATATACCTCTGAAAAAAAGGGTTCTTCATTGGGTAATTTGATATTGGAAAAGAGAGAGTCCAAATCCTCAGCTACGACCCCTAGTTTTGGGGTAAAGAAGGACTCTTTATCAAGTCATGGAATTCAATATTTGATCCAGTAGTAGACAGACTCTTCACCGCCCTAGTCTAGGTAAAAATGCCAAACCTTCCCTTACACTTTTGAGGCTTTGATTCATTGTAAAAAATAGGAAATACCTTAGGTGAATTCCATTTTAGAAGAGTTGAAACCTAGTGAAGGAATACCACTATATTCACATGCATATGTGTCAACATGGATTTTAATTAAGGATTCTTGATAGAAATTAATCTTGTATCCAAATACTACACTTGGGCCCAACCTCTTGACTATGACCAAGTAACATTAAGATGCAAGGATTGCTTCAAAAGAGGGCACATTATAGTGCACTACACCAAGAGACCTAAGAGATAAAAACATCATAAAGGGTGAGTGCAAGATAATGATGGTCTCTCATGACGCATTAGTGGCAATGCAAACATGGAAAGAAAACCTTGGAGGGATTATTCAAGGTACTTTTACAATGAATTTGAATATGGTGTAAGAATATGAAACATAGGAAATTGAATTAGCTTTATGAATGTACAACTTTTATTCATAGAAATTCTGAATAACTATGTGATTTTTTTTTATAACAATGGTATGTTATTTTTCCAACAAAATATAAGGTATATGTCTTTTTTCGTACAGGGGTTGAGTACCAAAACGATGAAATTTCATTGCAAAAACTTGCATAAATGTAGAGAGCCGATATTTCTAGTGCGGTGTATTTTTTGGAAATTTATAATATTAATTTTATATTTTTAAAAAATTATGAAAGTCAATATATCCTTGAAATTACAACACCTTTTGTTCGTGAAGGCTAATATGTTCTTAACATGACCAAAATAATTTCTATTTTTTTAGATCATAGATATCGGTCTCCTATAGTGTGGCATATAACTCATTTTAGAAATGGTTAAGATCATGAAAAGTTATAGAAGAAATAAGAGAGGTATGTATTTTAGGATTTTGATATATGCGAAGACAAAAATAGATTAAAAACCATAAACAATTTTATTTTTTTATAAATCTATATATTTGGAATCTACGTAACCGACTCTATCTACGTACATAGTTTTTTCAACAACTGATTTATTTGGCCTATAGAAAAATATCGTCAAAAACAAAGATATAGAGAGGTATTCCCCAAAATGGAGGTTTTTATCAATTTGCAGATTGAACCACTGGGTTTGTCATCCCAAACCTAGATCTGAGGCAACAAAGTCAACATACATGTATGCTAAAGTTGTCAATCCTGCCCAAAACATTTTGAATTCAAAAGAATGTGCACACGCTCTAGGAATGCACACACATTCCTAAAGCACGTGTGTTTTCCTAAAACTCACACACATTCCTAAAGTGCATGCACATTCCTAAAACACACATGCATTTCTA
>JASDQU010712467.1:0-27396 GCA_032191745.1 Picea mariana | reverse complement strand
TTCTGATTCTTCTTTGTAAAGTTGTTCCATTGATTCATTGTCTTCTTCCTTCAATTCTCGTCCACCTGTTTCATCAATTGTTACATTGATGCTTTCCACAACTTTGTTCAACCTCAGATTGTAACACTTGTATGCTTTCCTTGTACTTGAGTAACCAACAAGTACTCCTTTATCCACATGAGAGTCAAACTTTCCCATTCTACCATCTTCTCTTTTGATGTAGCCTTTGCTTCCAAATACTCTGAAGTGTTTCACATTTGTTGGTATTCCTTTCCATAGCTCGTAGGGAGTTTTTTAATTGTTGTTTATGAGCATTACTCTATTTTGAATGTGAACCGATGTATGCACTGCATGTTTCCAAAAAATAACTGTCAATTTGGAATCCATTAACATTGTTCGAGCCATTTCTTGTATTTTCTTGTTCTTTCTTTCAATGGATCCATTCTGTTGAGGTGTCCTAGAAATGAATAATTTCCTTTTTATTCCATGCCTGCTGCAGTAGTCCATAAATTCCTTTGAAGTGAACTCTCCTCCATTATCAAATCTCAAACATTTTATTTTTGAATCCATTTCATTTTCAACCATCTCCTTGTAGACCTTGAAGTTTTCAAAATCTTCTGACTTATTCCTAAGAAAGCAAACTGCAGTCATTCTTGTATAATCATCAACTAATAACATAAAGTATTTGTCACCTTTTAAACCCTTTGTTGTATTTGGTCCAACTAGATTAGTATGCACAATTTCAGGTGGTCTTGTCATTGGATATTCCTTTGATTTGAACATGGTCTTTGTTTTCTTTCCTTGTTGACAATGCTTGAATAAAGTGTTGGTTGGTTTCATGATCTGGGGAATTTCTCTAACTGCTTCCTTTTTGTTGACTTTGACAAGGTTATCAAAGTATATGTGACCCATTATTCTGTGCCATAGCCAACTTTCATCTTCCTTTCTTAGACAACACTTTTCATTTCCAATTTCACTTAATACATATATGTTTCTTGAAGTTTTTGCAATTGTTGCAATCAATTTTCCTGAACCTTATTTTCTTATCTCGCATTTATATGAATTGAAAGTAATTTTATGACCTTGGTCACACATTTTACTTACACTTAGAAGATTATGTTTCATATCTTCTACTAGTAGAACATTTTCCGCCTTGGTATTCTTGGTTTCAATTATGACTGTGCCTTTTCCAATGATTTTAGCTGAATCATCATTTCCGAAGTAGACTGATCCATCTCTATCCTTTATTAATGTAAGAAACATGTCTTTATCATCTGTCATGTGTTTTGAACAGCCACTACCAACATACCAACCACGTTTCTTTTGCTTATCTTGTAGAGCGAGTGTGCATTCTTCATTTCTATATTGATTCTTCTTTCTTATCCATGTTTTCTTCTCAGGTTCTTGTCTGTAACTGTTGTTTTTATGTTGTGGTTCTTTAGGAGGGACTGTCATTCTACAATATTTGTCCATGTGTCCAAAATTGTTTCACTTGTAGCATTCCACTTCAGTGCTCAATGATTCAAACCTGATTTCTAAGATTTATGTGGTGAGGAGTGTTTTCAGGAGAATTCAAAATGACCACAGTAGTATCATTGGAGTGTCAACGTTTTGGATCCATATCAAGATCCATCATCAGGACAAGAAGCCTGGGTTTAATTGTGAGAAGAGATGGTTATAAATACCTAAGTTGCGGGGGAATTATGTGTCAGCTAGAGTCTTTGGTGAGAAATTTAGATAAGTTTTATTTAAATTTAGGGTTTTCCTAAAAGATTTATTTAAAATTCTTTATTAAAATATTTTAAATTTTTATTTTAAATTTTTTAACATTAATTTGAATGTGTTCTTAATAAGTTTGAGGTATAAAATAAACCATTATTTAAAGTGTTATTAATGGTGTTGTTTAGAAAAGGAAGTTTTATATTAATTAGAAAGAAAAGAGGTTATTATAATGTTGTTAGTGATTTTATAGGGTGTAGGTAGAATTTAAGTTATAATATTTTTTTTTAATTATTAGTTTTGTTTTATTTAGATAACCCTAATCTAAATATTTTAATGGTGTTTATAAGAATTGTTAGGGGTTCTAACTGGTATGAGTAAATACTAATTTATTTTAATAGAAGTAGTTGTATGAGGTTATGATTAGTGTTTTTTAGGTTAGGGTTTGTTTATCTAGTTTGTTGGTGTTATTAATCAATTAATAAAATTAATCAATTAATCAATTAAACCAGTTGTAGCTTCTTCTCTGTGTTTCAATAGGCCTTCTTGGATAACCATTTTGTGTATGACTTTCAAAGTTGTTTATGTTCCTCCTATTAGGTCTACAATTTACAACTTCATGTCCAAAAGTACTACATGCATAGCATAAACCAAAAAAGATAGTTTGATACCTGGGAGTTGAAGATCTTATGAAAGGAGTTACTTTTATGAATCATTCTTCTTCCTGAGGCTTGTTTGTTTCTGTCAGTCGTTGATTCTTAATTCTGAATCTTCACGATGGAGGAGTGTCCCTGCAATCTTCCTTGTAGGTCTTCCTATTCTCTTTGATTGTTTATGCATAACTTTTGGGTATGTTTCTTGTTTTGTTTATTTGGAGCTTGATCCCTTTTCTATCCGATTGTATCCAAGTCTGGACTTGTCATGATAAAGATTTTGACTGTTGATAATGTCATCTAGAACTTTTGAGTTGTTCTGCATATTTTTCTTTTGAAGAACCTTTCTCAATGTGAAAATCTCTGCTTCCAAATTTCCAATGATCCTGTCTCTTTCTTCTAATTGTTCTTTGAGTGCTTCTTGAATTCTTTTATCTTCTTCTATTTGAACCTTCAATTTTTTGATCATTTTTTCTAGTTCCTGAGTGTCTTCTTTCTTGTCTAGTTCTGCTTGTAGCTTCTTGTTTTTCTTCTTTTCTCTTCTTATAACTTCTATGGCACTCGACAATTATTATTGGTAGTCAACTTCTGCCTATTCATATTCTTCTTCGGTGTCTTCTTTATCAGAGTCTTGTATGTCCATGAGTAGAACTCTTTCTGTCTCACTGTCACTGACTTCATCTTCATCTGATGAGGAGATGTCTTCTTTGGTGCAGAAGTTTTTCTTGAAAGCTTTCTTTTTGGTTCTTTTGCCTTTATATGTTTTTTTTCTATTTGAGTAATCTTCACCATTCCTCTTATTTTTCTTATGAGGACATTTGTTAGCAAAATGACCAATACCATCACAATTAAAACAAACCAATGGAATCTTACCTTTATATCTATCGTTGGTTCCCTTGTTCAATCTTTTGACAAAGTTGGCCACTTCTTCTTCATCATCTTCTGAGAAGTCACTGCTGCTGCTATGTTCCTTTTGTTTTCCCTTTTTCTTTGACCTTTTGGATGCTTTGGAAGATGCTTCTTTTATATCTAGATTTTCTTGTTCAATTCTCATTTCATATGCTGTGAAGATTCCATGTAAGTCGTCCATGCTTATTGAGTCTAGATCTGCTCTTTCTTCTAGTGTTGATATCTAAGGATCAAATCTCATAGGAAGAGATCTTAGTACCTTTTGAACAATTATAGATTCTTCAATTTGTTCTCCCAATCCTATAATTGCATTCATTGTTTCATCGACTAGTAAGAAGTAAGATGCAATATTCTCATCTTCCTTCAACTTTAGTTGTTCGAATTGACCTCTGTAAGTTTGAAGCTTTGTTGCTTTGACTTTTGAATCTCCTTCATAAATATTTTTAAGTTTGTCCCAAATATCTTTAGTGGATTTACAATGTACAACTTTGGTATATACCGATTCACCAAGACCATTCATAAGTGCATTTGTGGCTTTGGAATTATTTTGACTAAGTTTCATTGTTTTTTCACTTGTTGGCGGAATTGCTAGTTCTTTGTATCCATCTACTACTGATTGTCAAATTTCAAATCCCTGTTACTGTATATATGTTTTCATCCTTCTTCTCTAGAATGCATACTTTTGTCCATCGAACTGTGGTATTCCAATTTTATACATGTTGTTTCTCTCCATGATCTACCTTTCAGTGGTTAAACGGATTTCTGAAGGAACCTGCTCGGATACCAATTGTTGGATTACTAAGAGCGGGGTGAATCAATAATAGATCAATCCAATCCTTTTTAACCATAAAATGAAAGTGTTATATCAATGTAGCATTAATATCCAATAGTTTCAGAGTAAATAAAAAATGAACAAATGAGAAATCATACACATACACAGTACACCAGTGTTTTTATGTGGAAACCCAAAGTGGGATAAAACCACATAATTATTTTTCTTATATGTCTTTAAGAATTACATTCGTTAGAAGCACCAAATTCCTTTGTTTTCTAGCTGCCACTGGATGGAGACTCCAACCCCCTAGTTTCTCAGGCTACAACCTGAGGGAAGCTCTAACTCCTCAATTCTCTGGCTACAACCAAAAGGAGGATACAACCCCCTATGTTCTCCGGCTACAGCCGAAAGGTGGCTACAACCACATGTCCTTGCCCCATCTAACCTCCCTGTCATAAAAGTAGAATGATGGAACCACTTTCACACTATCACTGTTAAATATACTGTTGTAAACATGTACCAATCAACCTGCACCAAACAACTTGTAACAACCTGTACCATAAACAAGTGCATCAACCATGCACCAACCTATACCTCAAACTATACCATCAACGAGTGCATCACCCATGCACCAAATATGTACCAATCATGCATCAAATACACATAAACTATGACTCATCAAGATGTACCAAAATCATCAACTATACACCTCATGTATGTGCCAACTCGTCAACTACTTGTCTCAACCATGTACCCAACATGTACCTCAACCAAAATCCCTCATCAATTTCATCATCCAAATATGATTTGTAACTCTGTAATAGACCTAGTGTATATGATCACATATCTACAAACCTTCCTTAACTTTAACAATAAGAGACTAGCATTTTCATGAAACTTTACTTTAGTCTCACATGAGTAATTTTGGATTAGTCAACAACCCTAACTTGAAATAATCATAACTATGTACCTCTAATGAATAAATATCTACAAATAGTACAAAATGTTCTTCAATGTCTTTTATGCAATTCCTCTAGGTTTTACTACTTGGGACCTCTCAGAAAATGAGTTATAGAAAAAATGGCATACCTTGTTGAATTATGGCTTATTCTAGAGAGTTAACTTGTAGAGTGTGCCCCACATGGAATATTTGTTGTATGGAATGGAAAATGGTACATTGAATACTAAAGACTATAATATAACCAATACATTTGGTATTACTTAATTTGGATCTGTTATGACGAAGTTATGACGTTTTTACCAGAAACACTTATTTTAGACTAGTTTCAGGACTAGCCACAAACCCTATTTTCCATGGAGTGTAACTCCAAAAATACAACAACTCACAAGATGAAATTTTTATCACATATACTTGGATATGTTTCCTCAATGGAATCCATATTTCATGGTCTGAGTCATTCTAGAAAAAAAGTTATTGCGAAAATGGTGAGATGACTTGTAAATAGCATACCTTCGAAAGCATCATCAAAATAATTTATCCTCCCTTGAATTTCAACCTTATTTACTTCACCTTCCCTCTGAAATTCGCCTTAGATATCCTTTGGTTAACTCATTCACTTATATATATTCAATATGCTCAAGTGTAATTAAATGAGAAACCCTTGCCTCTTATTTATACTTTTATGTAGCTTCCTCAAGGGGTTACCCTCTAACCATCTTAAACCACTTTACTTATTTTAGGGCTAACCCACTTCTAACCACTTGTCCACTTAGTAATTTATCCATTAACTTTATTATTTAAATAATTTATTTTGTATCCACTTTGACTTATAGTACACTCATCACTTCACTTTATTATTTAAATTATTTCTTCTTTGCATCCACTTTGACTACTTTGACCTTTTGGGGCTTCTAGATGACTCATGAGGGTTCTCCAACTTCACATGGCCATAACTCTCTAATTGTGAGGAGTTATGTGACATTCCACATACCATCAAAAATGGAATGACATGTAATATCCACCCAGAATAATCTTACCTTAAAATATATTAAAACTCATACCATTATACATCAAACAAACTTGGGTCCATCACCCAAACCTTTGTGCTACCGAAATTCGCTACTAGACTTTATTCAAGGGTTGACATCAATGAAAACCAGCCCAAATAATCAACATCCTCCTGGATTTCATCCTATGGGCCCGGGGAGGAGTCCACGAGGAGATTGATGATTGACTCATTTTGCTACATTGGGGGATCTAGTTCTGGATCTTGTTGGCTCTATATCTCTTATGTAGCTTCTTTCGATTTTTCTATTTATTGTTCCAAATTTTCAAGTGAATCATACCTTTTTTTCTTGCTTTTCGCATCATTATTTTCCACCAACAATGATTTCCCCTTGATTGGAGAGGGTGGCCTAATGTTTGTTCTTTTGTCGTACAACTGGGGTATTGTCTTGTTTGTCATTTTCTTCCTTTTGGCTGGTTTCCATTTTTCTTTCTCTTTGTCCTCGAGTTGATCTATTATTTCCTTGGGGAAATTTTTAGCGAAATGACCATACTCATGGCAAGCTTTGCACTTGAATGTGAGTTGTTCATAGTCAACTATTTGAATATATGAAAACCCATATAGGGTGAGCTATATTTCCTCTAGTAGTCTTTTTTCCAGATCTACTTCTACACAAAGATGAGCGTAGGATTGAATTTTGTCACATGGTTCGATTTGATCAATGACTCTTCACAGGGAATTCCCAATGCTTTTTATGGTCTCATCATTACAAAAGTGGAGAGGCAGGAAGGGTAAGTGAACCCACACTGGAATTGAAGATGGGATTGCATTTTCAGGTCTAAAGTCTAGGGTCCATTTATTCAAATACATTCCTCTAGAGCCCATGAAGTATGGACCATTTATAAAAATCAGATCTCAATCTGCTTTATTTGAAAGAGGAAGACATACAATCCCTTACCATAGAAAGTTGTTGACATTTTCTCCTTTATCATTTTTTTCCAGTTTTGATCCAGCCACTATGCCATTGCTCTTGGGGAAGGCCAGAGACCCATAAACTATCTGATCATACCATTTTCTTCCAGTTAAAGGGAGAACGATCAAGAGGAGGGGGAATGGACTAACACCTTTGGGATCTCATCTAACTTCTTGAAAAAATGTGATTGGGGTGGTCTTTTCATGGTTTTTGAGTAGGAGGATAGGAGAGACTCGAACACGATGAATTCCGGAGGCGAGGAAGGTTGTGGGGGGGATCCTCCCCCTGAACCAGAAGCCATGATTCAGGCGTGGCCAACTGCAGAAACCCTAGCTTGGAAGCGAAGCTCAATTTCTAGATTAAGTTATCATGTTAATAGTGTTGACCAACATGTGGATAACTTAGCCCCTTAGGAAGTGTGCATTTCTTTTATTAATTAATGGAGTCAAACTTATCATTTACCACTCTCTAACTCGTGGTATTTACCCTTTTTATTGACCCATGGTATTGATTAGTTAAGAATTGAATAAATCTAATTAGTGCATGCACAAATAACCCCAACATTATGTTCCTTGCTTTTCTCCCAGGAGAGTCTATATATTGTACTCATGTCAAGAATTAATATACAAGAGAAATTCAAATTGGTTTTTCAACAATGTTGTCTTTTTAGTGTTATTTCATTCTCTCTTCTCTCTTTTTTCTTGCAATTTTTCTAGTGTAGTTTTTTTTTCTCACAACTAGATCTTGGCTTGTGTTTAAAATCCTACAATGGGGCATAGATTTTTCCTCCCACCAATATAGGGTCCTTCCATGGAGGGTAATTGTGAATTAAATAGTGACAAATTATTTATCATTGTTTTGGGAATAGAGGTCCAAGAATTTATCAACCAAAAACATATGTAAATGACCAACCATTAGGGTGTGATATATGACAACATGAGAAAGAGAGATGCTATTCACTAGTAGGTTTTTCTATGAATGAGGGTGAAACATTAATAGGGTTGTTGGTAGGTAGCAACATGAAAAATAGAGTGACCACTTGACCAATATATAGTTTTTTTGTTACATGAGCCATTGGAACCATTATGGCATCCATAGGTATATGAGATAAGGGATTATGTAGACTATATGAAGGACCTTCCTCCTATGGTGGTGCAAGAATCATCAAACATGTAGCCAACTTATCAATAATAATTCCTAGATAATATTAAAAATTTGTTCATTAATAGGATCAAAGTAGATAGAATCTGAATCCTGAGCTAAGTTACATCCAAGGAATTGATCAATTTCATAGAGAGCATTGTAAATATTTGGATGAGGTAGTTGGGATTAGAGAAGGTGTTGTAAAATAATATTAGTTTCTTCCTCCTAGTGTTGGTAATGATACTCTTCATAAAACTCCATGGTTGAGGGGGAATACATTAATTTGAAAGGACAATAGATTGTTGATCTACCACCATGGGGATATATACAAATCCATATGCTATGGAAAACAATTTTATTTTGAGAATAAAACAAATGTTAGATGTGAAATGGGTTGGAGCTACATCTAGACATCTAAGGAGATCAAACTATATGCTACATACAATAAAAACCTTACCTGTTATGGCATATACAAAACCAATGTTATAGTTTAACTAGCTAATATAACTAGTAAACACAATGATTAACAATCCTTCCTCCAAATCATTCTCGTCTCTAACCTTCCATTGGGATTTGACATCTTCTATTTCTACTCTATCATCACTTATCTCGTCACATTATTCTAGTGCCTCTCTTATCTCTACACACACCTCTGATTTATCTCTTTCCTTCACATGCTCCTCAAGCACGCCCTCTATCTCTTTCTATCCTACTCTACTACAACTACCTAGTATGTTTTCTCCCATTTTCCTTAAACTATCCATCCATACCTTCAAAAGCACTTCACATGATACATTCTTACATTCATATCTCTTTGCCATGGCTTTCTTCCACTCCTTTGGATCTTTCTTTCTTTATGTTCTCTATTTAATATCACTTTCCTCTTTCTCGTAGCCCCCCCTTTGCAAGGGATTATGCTTATATTATGTATGATATCATCCACATCAACCCTTTCTCCACAAACAACATGTTAATCCATAATGGTATCACTTCCAACAATCTTCCTCTTGGCATGGCGCCAGAATACCTCTCAGTCATGCTGAAAGAGGTTCTATAATAAATAGAAAACTCTACTATATATCCCTCTTTAACATGCTTGACCCATAATCAATTGCATGCATCCTTTAGTTATGTAATATATAGATTCTTTCAAGCATTTCTTGATCCAAAATTATAGTTTAGTGAGAGTGGTGTATTGTGTTAATTTCTACTTGTCTTTTTATTCACTCCTACAATAAGTTAGGAAATTCAAAAAGAAAATTTCATTTTTATTAGAATATATATACCTATCATTCCACCATTTAGGATATATGTGTAGGTTATGTGTTTCTGTTTATGCAAACTTGATCCCCTACTTGGTAATCCAATCTTGTATTTCCTGTCATGAGGGTTCCATGACATACCCTTATTTTATGTTACAAAAATTTGTTATGTTATGACATTGAGAACCAATTGCTGGCACTATTAATAATATACCCTAGTTTCAACATGCAAGCCACCAATAATCCATTGGTGTCATCATTTTAAATACCTCGATGAAGGGTAAGGTCTCACCCAAGACACTAATAAAAATTATAGAGACAAATGTAAATTATTAAAGAAAACAAAATAGTCCATAACTTAACCATAAAGTATTCAAGCATTCAAACATATGAGAGAATCAAAATATGAGAGGGGGAATCACATCACATTCATTTCCATTATATTCCATGCAATAAGTCATATGTAATCTCTTTATGTCTCCTACAATACCCATAGGGGACTTCAATCTCTGATTTCATCTTCCTCCATACAAAATCCTAACATCCAATAGCCAACCTTAACATGTACCCAACCCTAACACTCTAATTAGGGTGCCAATATTCAAAATCCTTTTATAATTTATAATCTTAAAATTAAGAGAAGTATCCCATTTCCTATCCTACTTATAGAAGCTAGTCTTTCTGTTGATTAAGGTTGGTTGTCATTGATGTAATCCCTTGAAGAAAGCCTCGTAGCACAAAGGTTTGGGTAATGGACAAAATATTTTTTGATGTAAATATGACTCATTATTGTTTTTTCATGGTTTATATGAAGTAAATATGGATGAACTCCAAAGTGGTCCCCTTATGGTGAAAGCCCTCACGGGAAGACACTTTGCGGAGTAAGAGAACCCATGCTTAGCTGTGGAATAATGATATGAAGGACAACAAATTTTTCAAGGAAACTACCCTAGATGGATATTTCTTTTCATGCCATTTCTGATGGTATGTATAATGTCACATAACTCCTCACGGTTAGAGAGTTATTACCATGTGAAGTTGGAGAACCCAGGTTTGGGTAATGGACCCAAGTTTGTTTGATGTATAATGGTATGATTTTTGCTATATTTGAAGGTAATACTATTCTAGATGGATATTACATGTCATTCCATTTCTGTTGGTATGTGGAATTCCACATAACTCCTCACGGTTTGAAATTTATGGCCTTACTAAGTTGGAGGACCCTCATATGTCATCTAGATGCCCCAAAAGGTCCAAGTAATCAAAGTGGTTTAAGAGATTTTAAAAGGTAAATAATAAAGTGAAGTGATGAGTGTATTATAATCCAAAGTGAATAAAAAATAAATTATTTCAATAATAAATTTAATGGAGAAATTAGAAGTGGGTTAACCCTAAAATAAGGAAAGTGGGCCAAGTGACCTAGAAGATGTTTTTAAGGAAGCTACTTGGAGAGTATAAATAAGAGGCAAGGCTCTCTAATTTTAATTACACTTGATAATATTGAATATCTATAGATTTCTGAGCTAACCAAGGATATCTAAGTCAAAATTATGAGGGAAGATGAAGAAAATAAGGCCGAAATGCAAGGAATGATAAATTCTTTTGATGGTGCTTTCTAGGGTATGTTATTTACAGGTCATCTCACCATTTTCGCTATAACTTTTTTTTCTATAATGATTCAGACCATGAAATTTCTATGCCATTAATAAAACATATCCAAGTATCTATGGAAAAAAAATTAGCCTATGGGTCATTGTAGTTTGGGAGTTACACTTCGTGGAAAATAGGGTTTGTGGTTAGTCTTGAAACTAGTCAAAAACAAGTGTTTCGGGTAAGAACGTCATAACTTCTTCATAACAGATCCAAATTCTGTGAGACCAAATGTGTTGGTTAGGATATAGTATTTAGTATTTTTGTAACAGTTTTAGATTAATTCAACAATTTTTTTGTACAAGGCGCGCTCTACAAGGACGCTCTCTAGAATAAGATAGAATTCAACAAGGTGTGCTATTTTTGCTATAACTCCTTTTCTGAGAGGTTCAAAGTAGTAACACCTGGAGGAATTGCACAAAACACACTAAAGAACATTGTGTACCAGTTTCATATATTTATACATTACAGGTACAAAGTTATGATTACTTCAAGTTAGGGTTGTTGAGTAATCCAAAACTAGGCATGTGAGACTAAAGAAAAGTTTGACGAAAATGCTAGTCTCTTGTTGTTAAATTTAAGGAAGGTTTGCAGGAATGTGATCATATAAACCAGTTCTATTACAGAGCTACAAATCAGATTTGGATGATGAAATTTATGAAGGCTTTTGGTTGAGGTACATGTTGAGTACATGGTTGAGACAAGTAGTTCATGAGTTGGCACATACATGAGGTGTATAGTTGATGATGTTGGTACATATTGATGATTCATAGTTGATGAGTAGTTGACACATGATTGGTACATACTTGGTACATGGTTGGATGCACTTATTTATGGTACAGGTTGATTAAAGGTTGGTGCATGGTTGATACACTTGTTTATGGTACAGGTTGAGGTACAGGTTGATGCATGGTTGATTCATGGTTCATATTTATGGGTACAAGTTTACATCAGTATATCTCATAGTGATAGTTTAACAGTGGTTCTATCATTCTACTTCTACTTTAGGGCAGTTGGATAGGGCAAGGACAGGTGGTTGTAGCCACCTTCTGGTTGTAGCTAGAGAACATAGGGGGTTGTAGCCTCCTTATGGTTGTAGACAAAAAATTGGGGAGTTGGAGCTTCCTTCAAGTTGTAGCCTAAGAAACTAGGGGGTTGGAGCCTCCTTCTAGTTGCAGCTAGAAAACAAAGGAAGTTGGTGCTTCCAATGAATGTAATTCTTCAAGACATATAAGAAAAAACATTTTGTGGTTTTCTCCCGATTTGGGTTTCCATGTAAAACATTGGTGTACTGTGTATGTGTATGATTTTTCATTTGTTCATTGATTATTTACTCTGCATTTATTGGATGATAATGCTTCATTGATATAAAATTTGTATTATATGGTTAAAAAGGATTAAATTTCTCTATTATTGATTCACCCCCCCTCTCAGTAATCTAACAATTGGTATCAGAGCTGGTTCCTTAAGGAAACAGTTTAACCAATAGAAGGAGATCATGGATTATTCTAAGAATGGAGTACCAATGTTTAATGGTCATAATGGTTTTAAGTATGAGATGTGGAGCATAAGGATAGAAGTATTTTTATAGGCACGGGACATTATATTTGGCTATCAGTTGTTACAGGATATGATAGTTCAAAAAGGGAAAAGACTACAGCCAAGAAGGAATTGAGGAAAAATAACAAAATAACAATGGATTTCATCTGGGAAGGATTACCTAATCTGGTAAGATAAAAGGTTGGTAAATGTTCATTAGCAAAAGAACTTTGGGATAAGTTACATGACATATATTTTCACCCATCACAGATTCAGGAAATGTCAAATAAGATGCAGATACAAATCAAGAAGAATTATGTTCACCATGTCAAGAAGATTCAGAAGATGAAAAGTACATAATCACCAGAGGTATGTTGTTTTGTGTTAATTGTAAAAAATGTGGACATATTGAAATAGAATGCCATGAAGGAAATGAGACAAGAAAAATAATTGAAAATGAAGACAATTATGAAGAAGAATTGATTAGTGCTTTAGATCAACTAAGAGAAGAAAAGAATTCACTCAAGAAAGAATTGATGAAACAAAAGGAAAGTGTTCACATTTTTGAAGAATCCCAACAGGTCATCGCAAACTTAAAAACTCAACTAGAAGAAGCTAGAAAGATCGAAGAAAATCTTGAATATCAAAAGCAGTGTTTGGAAACCAACATAGCAGCACCTAAGGAAGAAGCAAAAATGAGAGAGAAGATATTGACAGATCATCTTAATGAAAGAACTAACGATCTAAACTAGCTTGAGGCAGAGTTTGGTCAATAAGAGAAAGGGCTTGAAGAATAAATAATCACATTAAAAATTCAGCTTGAAGAAGCGAAAAGAATAAAAGAAGTCATGAAGTCTCAGATAATGAAGAAAGAAGAAGAGGTTGAGAAGCTTGAAGAAGAAGTTGTCACATTGAGAAGTAAAATCGTCAAGCTCAACATGAATGTTGAAGAGAAATAAACATCCACATCAGTTATATAGAATGAAGAGAAGCACTCTAGGTTGCTAGAAAATAAGAATGAAGAAAATAGAAAGAGTTATGCAGAAGTAATCAAAGGAAGGAATCATGGTCAACCATAATCTAAGAAAACTATTAAAGATACATATTCAAGGGGACCATCCATGTTCAAGCCACAAAAAAGATTCAATCATGATCATTCAAGACAAAAATTCAGAAGGACTATGCCACAAAGAAGATCATTCACTCATAGGTATGAAAATTTATTTTATGGTCATTGTTTTTATTGTACTAACTTTGGACATAAGGTTGCAGATTGCAGGGATTATAAAAGAAATGTTCAAGCAAGAAGTGCCTATGTGGCTGCACATAACATTGAGTGTTACAAATGTCATAACTATGGACACATAGCCCATTATTGTAGAAGCATGATCGATACTTCCATGAAAGAGAATACTAATATCAAATGTAAGAAAGTATGGATAAGAAAACAAGAAGAATAGGTGAAAAAAGACTAGGTACCAGAGATCGTAAGATTGACAATAAAACGAGATGAAGAAAATTCTACAGAGAAAAAGAAATATGTCAGATACAGAAAGGTTTGGAAAATAACTGAAATAAAGGAAGGGCAAGTAAATAAGGAATAGGTTCAAGAGATTGTACTTTCAAGCATTGTAGTGAAAGATGAATCCACAGACAGAAAGAAAGAATTTAGAGCTCAAAGAGATAATGAATCTACCGATGAAGATGATGATGAATCTACCAATGAAGATGATGATGAATACACATTAGAGTAGGAATTTTTCTGAGTCATTCGACTTAGAGACTCCCAAGTAATATGAATATTAGACAGGAGGAGTCTATGCGATAGCTATGACAGACCAAAGAACCATCCTTCATGCAGCTTGCAGAGTTTGAGAAGACGGATTCAGAGTAATCAGTTAGCAGAAGTACAGTTTGATAGTATAATGATAAATGGGTTAGCATTATGGACAGTTGCGCAAGTAGAGTCTTGGATAGTATGGACAAAGATGGATTCATAAGAACACTTAGTAGGTTTGGATAGATATATGATAGTGGACGAGAGAATGGATTCATAGATTGGTTCAGAGAGTGGTTCAAAGACAAAGGAATATTATCGTAATGGATGATAATTACACAGGAAATGGCTCAAACAATGCTAATGGATTACAAATTGACAGATATTTTTTGGACACAGGTAGTGCATACATCATTTCACATTCAAAACAGAGTAATGCTCAAAAACAAGACTGACAAAACACTCTACGAGCTATGGAAAGGAAGACTAGCAAATGTGAAGCACTTCAGAGTTTTTGGAAGCAAATGCTACATCAAAAGAGCTGATGGTAGAATGGGAAAGTTTGACTATCATGTGGACAAAGGAATACTTGTTGGTTACTCAAGTACAAGGAAAGCATACAAGTGTTATAATCTAAGATTAAATAAAGTTGTGGAAAGCATCAACGTAACAATTGATGAAATAGGCAGACCAGAATCAAAGGAAGAAGAAAACAAATCAATGGAACAACTTTTTGAAGAAGAAGATGAAAAAGAAGTAGAAGATGAAGATGAAGAGAATCCAATAGAAGTAGAAGAGAAAATTCAACAAGTATCTCCAAAGACACCTAGCAAACGAGTACAGAAGAATCATCCTTCAGATCAGATTATTGGAAACAGAGATGCAAGAGTTGAGACTAGAAGAAAAATCCGTTCACTAGAACAAACACACCTAGCACTCTTATCTACAATTGAACCAAACTATTTTGAAGAAGCCAGGAAGGATGAATTTTGGAATAAGGCCATGGATAAAGAATTGTATCAAATAGAGAAAAATGACACTTGGGCACATAAGAGTTCTTATCTATGTGAGTTCCAAGACTAAATAATAAGAATGTAATGGGCACAAAATGGGTTTTTAGGAATAAATTGAATGAAGATGGACAAGTTACAAGAAACAAAGATAGATTGGTATGTAAAGGATATGCACAGATTGAAGGAATCAACTTTGAAGAGACATTTGCCCCAGTTGCCAAAATCAAAGCAATCCGTTTGATTTTAGCTTATGCATGCTCCAAAAATGTTAAAGTATATCAGATGAACGTAAAATCATCTTTTCTAAATGGGGAACTTGAAGAAGAAGTCTACATTGAACAACCAGAAGGATTTCAGTTGTCAAAGAACACAGACTATGTGTGTATATTAAAGAAGGCCTTGTATGGTCTAAAACAGGCTCCTAGAGCATGGTACTCCAGACTGGATAAGTATCTGCAACAGGCAGGGTTCAGAAAAGGAAGTGCAGACAACAACCTCTACATCAAGGTAAGTCAAGGTAATATTTTATTAATTGAATTTTATGTTGGTGATATTATTTTTGGTAGTGATGATGACAGGTTAAGCCAGAAATTTGCAAAAGACATGAAGAATGAATTTGAAATGTCATTACTTGGAGAACTATCCTTCTTTCTGGGACTTCAGATACGTCAAAGAAACCAATGAATTTTTATTTCTCAAACCAAGTATATCAGAGAAATGCTAAAGAGGTTTAGAATGGAAGATTGCAAACTAGTTATCACTCCCATGCAAACCAGTTGTAAGTTGAGAAAAGATGATGATTCGAAGTCTACAGATCAGAGGCAATACAGGTCAATTATTGACAACCTACTATATGTGACAACATCCAGACCAGATATAATGCTAGCAGTTGGATAGGTGGCGTGAGTTCAAGAAGAACCAAAGGAATCACATGTATTAGCAGTAAAGAGGATCTTCAGATATCTCAAAGGAACATAAGATTTTGGATTATGGTATCCAAAAGGAAAAGATCTATCACTTATTGCCTACACAGATGCAGATTAGGCAGGTTGTATTGATGACCAACGAAGCACCAGTGGAGCAACGTTCTACTTAGGTGAGTGTTTGGTATCATGGCTAAGCAAGAAACAATCATCGATATCTCTATCTATAGTCGAGACAGAGTATATTGCAGTAGCAACATGTTGTACACAGGTTCTTTGGAACTTTGACATATATACAAGTGCCATCAGTATCTCAAAAAACTCGATGATGCACTCTAAGATGAATAACATTCCAATCAAGTATCACTTTCTATGGGAAGAGGTTGTAGAAAAGAACATCACAGTTGAGTATGTGGGCACAAAAGAACAAGTGGCAGACATCTTTACAAAACCACTTCCACGGGAAGCCTTTGAATATCTTCGCCAAAGACTTAGAGTTATTTCTACTCCAAAATGAATGATTTTTGAATGCTTTTTGAATGTTTATCTTATATGTTTTAGATGTACATGAGGAAGCTCTCTCAATGTCAACAGTTGAAAGAGCTCCCCGCGGAGTTGCCATGTTTGAGAGCGCTATGGATACACATATGCAATAAGTTGGAGGAGTTGGAGTTGGGGATGGGTTTTCCAAAGCTAGAAAGGTTGACTCTGATTGACTTAAAGTTGTTGGAGTGTGTGGGGGCAGTGGCAGCAACAAGTGGAAGTGGAGGGTTGGGAGAGGGGGCGTCACCATTACCCCCCATGCTCAAGTCTCTTTATGTCTATAAGTGTCCGAAATTGAAGAGATTGCGTAGGGGATGGGATAAGTTAAAGTGTGTGGAGGGAATAAGAGGTGAGAGAGGATGGTAGGATGCAATCCAATGGGAGGATCCCAATACGAAGACGTCACTTGAAAGTAAATGGAAAGTATGTTAATATTTGTGTATCGAATATATTGTGAAAGCAATTGTTTATACTAATATATTGAGCATGGAATATATTGTTAGAGCAATAGCTATATAAAGCATTTTTTAATTAAATTTACAAAATTGTAAATTTAAAGTATATATCATTTTACTTTTTCATTTTCATGTAAATATAAGAATTTTAATAAAGATGTTAATTTAAAAAGTTATAAATTATATATAAACTAGCATATTTAAGGGAACGCTCAACCTAATGGATATATATGTTGTGTGCATTGTTATTATATATGTTAGAAAAGAACTACAATGTATTGCAGTGTTATTACTCACTTTACTTAAAGGAATGAACTTGTATTTACACTATGTTATCAATTTATCAATATTATTACAAGATTTATCTCAGCCTTATCCTAATAAGGATTCACATAAATTTTAAAAAAATGGCATCCACATTAAATTAAAAAATGTTATCCACATTAATTTGGTTCTCCAAATATTTAATGACTTGGTTATGGGAATATTTATATTGCATTTTGATAATATTTTTTCTGTTTTCTTAGAAAGATGTTTTAAATTTAATCTAATATTAGAATTGATTCATCTATTTTTTTTTATCATTAACATAAGTATATGACCCATCTTATTGCCACTAAATACATTTGACTACTCTCAATGTAACACTATACATTGATTTATCATGGCTTAAACAATAAATAAGTGATATTGCAAAGGCATTGAAAAGTGAAGAATCAAATCATATGGTAGGTGTAGAAGAGTTGTTTTTGCAATTAACCCTTTGGCATACTGTGAATCTTGGGACCAGGCCCACCAGACAATTGTTGTGCAATACAAGAAAATACAAGCACTGGGTGAAAGCGAGGATTATAAGTGATTTCTACTTGCTCAATCATTTAATCCACGAGTTCAAACTCATTTTTTACAGTGAAAAAAAGAGAAGGAACTAAAAATCATTCTTTTGGGTGTTCCCTTGCCCCCTGCGATGTATAGAAAGAAAGTTGCAATGTATAGAAGACAAACGTCGTTTTAAATATTTTAGTGCAGAGGGAGGTTACCTAATTCCTTACCTCAGAAATTTTGAGTGGCATGTTTGATGACAGGGATGGGAGAAGTATCGTCCTTGTAGAATGCGCTATCAAGAACGGACATAGGACTTGGTTGTTCTAGAAATTTTGCAGGATTTTCAGCGTAGAGGTCCATTCAGGCCTCAGTTTCACAGGGTTTTCTTGAAGCCTGAATCTCTGCTCTGGAAACTTCATTTATATCATCGTAATTTTTTTTTTGCATGAATATCATATCTATACTACTTAAGGACATGTCTAATCAAGGTTTGTTCTATAGAAGACTAAATTGATATATTGGCAAATGTTTACATAATTTGAATGTGCTTGACGAACTGAAGATTACATTCAATGGAAAAATATATGCTAAATTTACTCTTTGGAAATAAATCTAAGTTCTGGTAACAAGTGTTAGGGTTTAAACATTGATGAATTGTGGATCGATATTTAAAATCTTTTAACAACCTAGTAATTCTGCTGTTAAAATATTTATTTGTTGGTTTAACTAACACAACCATATAATCCAAGACTTTGGGTAAAACTTTCTCAATTGAATAAGGTTTGTGAATAAAAACAAACATTTCTAAAGGCTAGTGAATATCTCATGACAAATTGAGTTTGATTTTGCAACATTTGGTTGTAGTTGGGTTCTAAACCCTCTTATCCTAATTAATAGTCTAACTTATGGAACAACTTGCATAGAATAACTTAATATTCACAGGTGAATTGAACCTTTCACTTTGGGAATTGGTTCAATTAAGGGTTTGTTTATCTGAATGGTGTAAATGATTTAAAATATTGAACTATTAATTATTTGAAATACACATTGCCTAAACAATGTCTTGTCAATCCTTTAAACGTTGGGAATACTATTCAAGAATTGGATCTGGGTTTCAATAGTGTGAGTAAATTTCACAATTTATTTTTTGCAACGTTTTGTTCCATTTCTGATCTTCACATTAATGAACACTGGATAGACACCCAAAACCCTTGAATCGTTTACTAGGTATGCTAAATAATTCATAATTTAAACCAGTTGTTTATTGATTTCACACATGTCTGAAGGGAATTCTTTGAACACTAACTGAATCATTTGATTACTGTAGTATCATGTAACACAGGTGTAAGGTAAAATCTGCTCAGATAGATGCTTGATATTTTAATCGTGGAATCTAGTCGTTTGATACACTCAAGAGTGCTCCAATACTTTCTTGAGTAACATTTAATCTGAGAAATACACACAACATTAATATCTCTAAAAAGCATTCAGCTTGATCAAGTCTCTTAAAATCATGAGTGAATTTTGCGTTGCTACAATATTTTAACTCTCTTATCAACGTTTATTCATAGTGGCATGTTTTTGAAATTTGAATGGTTATATTGTGATTTGAGCAAAATTCTTGTCCTATAAAGTTGCGTTGACACTTTAATACACCTAGAGCAATCAGATCGATGTTATAAATAACCCTACAATTTATTCATCTATGCAACAATTTGCTTAGGTTGTTGAAACTTGATCGCTTTGGAACAAAATATCATAGGTTTTTCCTCCAAATTTTGTCGATTTAAGGAATGTGAAGTTCAAGAAGCCAATATAATGAAGAACAAAAAAGAAAATGCTTGATTACCTTGAAGCCAGTATATTTTCTTGTAGCCTTATTTAATTCTTTGTAATACACATTTTAGAACCAGGAGTTCTCCTTAGACTGCTTGAATTCAGGTCCAAAATCCAAGCTCCTCTTCACTTGGGAGTTCTGAAGATTGAATATACTGACTGGATCTGTGTCATCGTTTGGCGATTCTTCATCGTTGTTGGCTCTTCTTTTTTCAACTCTAATTTCCATATCAACCAGGTTCGTTTTCTCTTTTGCGGCAGTCTTTGAGGTCTTGAGCTTTAAGCTTGGTAAAGTTTCGTTGTTCATTAAAGATTGGGACCGACTTGATGGATAGGCTGGCATAGAGTTTGATCCTTCAACAAACATATTTAATTTTCCGATCAGAGGTTTTGTTCTTTGCTCAACAGGAGAATCGTTGTTGCCAAAAATAATCCTTTTCGATACGTTTTTGTTTATGAAGGTATTGCTTGGCTTTGGATCCTAGGCACCGCTGTTCTGGAATATTGTTCTGTTCGGTCTGATATTGTTCTTAGGAAACAAAAGAGCGCTCTCAGATCGTACAGAGACCGAGGAAGACGACGGTAAAGCAGTGTTGGTTGCAAGCTTTCCAGGCTTCATTATTATCTTAGGTGTATGATCAGTAACAATCTCAGCAGTTTCTGGCATTTTTTCAGAGCGCACAACTTCCTTAAGCTCCAGGGCTTCTACAACTAACTTCCGCCTCTTCTCGTAAACATTAAATGCGACATTTTGTGCCTCGTCCATCTTCTGAGATGGAGGACACTTAGCAGATGGACTTCGCTCACATCTCTACAAGAATTCACATCTCTACATGAATTCGTTGCAGGGGAAGGATAAGGCTGACGGTGCAAAGGTGGTGCAGCAGGGCGGTTGAGGGAAGGATAAGAGCGACCGAGGGAGGTAAGTACAAAACGAAATCATAAAGCAAGAAAATATCTACCACATTACTCTAATTACACTAACACGTGGCATGCTTTCAAATGCCCTTGACAGAGGACGAAAACTGGGTGAGGAACCTCCCCTTAAAAACGCCTTCGACGTAATTAATAAGAAAAAATAATAGTTATTAATTTTTTTACAATTAAAATTTATAATTTTAGTTTTTATAAATAATAATATTTTTGTTAATAAAACTCTACACATTATAAGATTACATATCTATTTGAATAACAATATTGAAATCATGTCTTCATAATCAAGCATTATAAAGATGAAATAATAATATTCTTTTATTTTATCTACATTTAATATTTAATGCGTTATAAAGATGAAATAACATTATTATTTTATTTTATTTACATTTAATATTTAAATAATAAATTATAATTGATTAAAATTATATAATTTATTTATTTAGTTTAATTAAAATTAAGTTTTATATATTTGTATTAATTTCAAAATAAATAAGCTATCCAAATTTAGATTGTTGTTTTTTCGTTGTTTTGAGTGTAAAAATATATTTGAGTAAAAAAGAGGTTCAAATAAAATTTTGAATATCACTAGAGATACCAGATATCATTTTTCACAAAGATCGAGGATTATTTTATAAAGGGTTAGAAATAAAATGTATCTTACTAAGGTAATTTTAACCCAAGTGTAGTATGGATATGTACTTTCTTTTATTTGTATCTTACTTTAGCACATGAAGAATGTGATTTTCATTCTATAATGAAATACAAATTGCAATTTTTTTCTTGAAAAAATAGAAGGATTGTTTTGAATAGAAAAGCATGTTTCAATAATAAGGTGTTTTAAATAGTCCAATGGGCTAGTTCAATTGGTGATCACCAATGTTTGTATGCATTTGGCTATTTCCGTGCTAGCAAATTTACTAGGGATGCCAACAAAAACATCTATTGGGTTTCCTTGGAGGTTTTTCTTTAAAAAATGTGTTTCAAATTATGCATTGTGCACATAATGGACATATGACTGTATTTTTTAAAATTAAACATTCTATGCATTTCAAACATAAACAATATATAGATAGTGATTTAAAGAAAATAATTTAGATAAAAAAGTTTCTCTTATCTAAGTAATGTATGCAATATTATTTTTTAGGAGACTTGGATGCAAGAACTACAAATAACCAAACCATAATCATAAGCAACATCTATAACCTCAATCCTATGTGGTTAAAGGAGGATCTTGATTTGATTTGCACTTACAAGAGAAGCTCTCGGGATTTAATTGAAAGCTTGTTTGGTATGGCCCTGGTTACTTATTACTTGCTTCCATGGTCTTCATAATAGTGTGGTTGACTATGTTATTTCTTCCAACTCATTAGTTAATCAAATTGTTAAATTTTGTATATTAGAAAATTACAAACTTGATTCGGATAAAAAACCAATGTATTCCTAACTAAAACATAGATTTACGTAGGTAACACAATGAAGAGGATATTGATGGTGAATTAAACCACCTAAATTTTTATAAAACCAAAATTGACCATTTTTAAAGGATTTAGTAAGAATCTCAACCTCATCCCTAATAATAATAATATTGAGGCCAACCTCCTCCCTAATAATAACAATATTGAGGACTTGTATCATAACTTTACATTGAATTTTTCAACTTGCATAAACAAGTACTATTTTTGTATGTCTTTCACAAAGAAAAACCAATTGACTAATCTTTGATATGATAAAGTTTGCAAGATTGCTAAGAAAAATATCAAAGATTCCATAGATGAATCTCTAACTACTATTAAAATAAAAGAGTATGAAACTCTTGTCAAAAGAAAGAAGCATAGATACTTAAACCAGAATAAGGAAAATCTCCTCAACCTCTCTAAATTTGAACAAAAAATTCCTTGAAGAAACATTTTAACTTATAAAGAGAAAGATAATTATAACATTGCTATGGGTGAATGCAACTTGTATCTTGAAAGAATTTATGAATCCCTTAATGTTTTAATTAGCAACCTGTTGGCAGCCAATTCACATTTTTCCACTGTCTTATAAGCTGCCTACACCAGTGTTTTGCAAACCTTAATTTTTCGTTGCAATTCTCAAGTGAAACTACACTTTTATTTTTGCGTCATTTGCACACTTGCCGTCGTTTTTGTTTTCACGACTGTAAGCGTGAAAACTTGGTCTTTCGAAGTCGCATTAAAATCATTATTGAATTATCGATATCATTCTTGTCGATATGCCTATTGCGCTTACATTTTACTTATCATTATACAGTTGGCAAGACCTTTTGATCTGTACTCATTTGACATTCTTGGATTGATTGTGTGATTTTGTTTCATTGAGTTTGTGATACATTGGGGATTGTGTTTACATGTTATTTTATCACTCCACTTGGCACATTGGTTAAACTTTTGGTATGAATTGTTCTATGCAACGCGTGTCACATAGTCAAAACATTGGTATTGATTTCGATTTATTTGTTTGGTTTTGAGACTATAACTATTGCTTGCACGAATGGTTTATCCACTAACCAAAAGTTTTAATTGATTAAAATGGCATAGTTGTAACACTTATGCGTTGTGATTTGAATACTTGAAAGCGTCGACAGTTGTACCATTGATAATTACTATTCTACATGGCCAGCAAATAGCTCCACCACCTTCGCATGATGTCATTAATGCCTCCCCTTATCATTGTTTCACCTATGCTAGCATTGGTAATCCTTCGAGCGTTCTGCTCCTGTGTGTGATGCGTTCAAACCCTGGCTCATTCACATCGCTTACCGTGAACCCTGTTTATGGCACCAATGGTGCGAATTGAGCCGAACGACAGTCAAGCCTTGCTATTGTTCGATAACAGCCGGAAAGACTTAGAGGATAGTGGTTGGCTCACGTTTGTACAACGGTTTGAGGGTTTTAATCTATTTGTTGCACAATATTTCGCCCTGACTTTTGATGGGTGTAGGGCCAAAGTAGGCGACATTCAGCTTGAGCTGAATGAGGAGTTCATTAGCTCCGCTACAAGGTTAGCATCCACGGGCCAGCAATGGTTTAAAAACTCTAAAGTGGAGGAGGTTCCATGGCCTTTGCTGTTCGTCTCACGAAAGGTTACATTCTGTGACAGAGGTATGCCGATTTCCACTCTTAAACCAAGATGGCATGATCTTTTGATGGTGGTTAAACAATTCGTGACCTGTGAGGGTCGATATGGACTGGTTTTCCTTTATCACCTTCGACTGTTAATGAATTTTATGGGTTATCCATTGAATATGCCTTTTTATTTCCAGCGAAGTCTTTATAAAATGTCTAAGAGGTTTAAAAGAGAAAAGGCCGATAGTAGCTTGTTCCACCATGGCCTAATCAAACTCATCATTGTTCATCACTTGAATCTCCATGGTGATAGTTGGCAAGCTTTTATCTCTCGAAATGGTTTTGTTGATACAGAGCCTGTCCAAATTGACAAGCCCATGGTTAGTGTGACTAAGGTCGGACCACCCATGCCTTTCCATGCCCTTCTACCCTCTCCTAAACCCTCATCCAATCCTGATATCAATCTACTCGACATCGCAATAGACAAGACAGAGGTTGTTAAAAATCCTGTGAGCAAAAAGGTCAAGGGAAACCCTACTTTCGACAGCAAAGGTAAAAAGAATGCTCGACTTATCTCAAGACTAGCTAGGAATAAACCTAAACCTAATGCTGAGTAGAATCCCATAGTCCTCAGTGAAGACTCGGACTCTAACATCGAACGCTTCCTAGCTAGTGAGTACCCTTACTCTCAAGGTTTGTGCTCTGAGCCACCCTATGATTTCGTTTCTAATTTGCCCCCGTGCCTAAGGAACAATCCCAGTTATCCAGGGATCAAGATACCTAACGAAACCCTCGGTGATTCTCCCAAACCCTCGATTGTCGGGCAGTCGTCATGCAACCAGTGTGATGTGTGGTTGGAACGATACTATACAAACATTCCCTTACTTCAATCGAAAATCAAAGTGTTGGAAAACCAAGTTACAGTGTTAACTAGTGAAAGGGACAAGCTTCGAGCTAATGATAAGAAGCAGAAAACCACTAGTTCCATCATATTTAGGAATGTCGAATCGGCTACAGCCATCGTCAATTCCAAAACATTATGACCAAGTTGTCTGCTCATCATCCAGGTATGAATTTTGATATCACTTTCGTTTTATCAATTGCTTGGATTAATATAGAGAATTGGTTTCTGAGTTTTGATAAGTCTGTTTATTATTCGAAATGACTTTGACATGGTTTGATTATCAAAACGGTTACAAAGTTAAATGAAGTTATGATTTGGTTTCACGATTTGGTCGTGCCCAGTTTAGCAATGGTTTGGTTTTCATTGGTTTTGATTCGTTTGTCTGTTGTTGTGAGTTAATGTGATCAATGGTGTTTTCTTTCGCTTGGATTTTGTTTGTATCTGACCTGTACAGAGGATTTTCATGCTAAAATTAGAACACAACCATGTTTTGATTTGGTATGATTTCGTTATGGTTGGATTATATCGGCTCTGATTCTATGGTGTGATTTTGGAATGATTTCATGAGTTTGATTGTTATGATCTTTTAATATGCTATGAGATGTAATATTCTAAATCAGGAATACGACTCTGTTCGACTCTGATTTGGAAAGGACGACTTTGTTTTGTATGAAAACGATATTCTCATTTAGCCTGTGCAAAAGATGTCTTCGCCGAAATCATGGAACTATTTTGATTCACAACGACTATGTCAAACTCCAACTGTTCGATTTGCTCTTGTTTTGATTGGATTGTTGCAGTTAGCATGATTGTTTTTATGAGCTGGATTCGTGTCGAAAATAGACTTGATGATGCTCTGTTGATTTTAATTTTCAAAACGAGTTTGTTAAACCCAGATCGACTTATGTTATATCTGTCGAGTTCGTATGATGAAATTCGGTTAATAGTTCATTTTGAAATGAATCCAAGTGATGGTTTTGTTGACTGTAAATTGATTTTGTTCGCCCCTGATTGATGATAATGAACGACTAAACGAAGTCCTACAGATCCTGTTATCAACCGATTAGTTCCACGATGATTTCATTTGTAATAATTACATACCAGTTTTGATTTGATTTGCTAATAGAGTGGATTGTTTGTTTATGTTAAAAGTGGTGCGATCAATTTTGAAAATGATCCGGTTGATTCGGTTTGGATTCGAAGTGATCTATGGGTAGATGAATCAATTTTTGTATTGATTTCAATTCATCCATGAATCGATTTCACTGTTGTCGGTTATTCAATACGATGTTGTTTACCCGAATTGGTCAAAACAGAGTGTATCTATCTCTGTCATCATTTGATTTAGTTTGTTCAATTTGCGTACAAGTGTCGATTTGAATGAGGCTTTTAGCAATCAAATATCTTTTAATAAGTTGAATGTATTTTCTAAGATTTGAATTGATTTTTAATACGATTATGTGTTGGATTTAGACTAGCTACAAAATCGCAAGATTCTGTAGCTAGTCTTTAGAATTAGATTTTTTATCAATTTTCTTAGCAAAATATCTTCCTAACTTGTCTTTTTTGACCTCTTTCAGGTACATTCGAATTGCATTGGGCATGTTGTGGCAGTCTAGGAGATATTTGTGCAATTTAGTTTTTATTTTAGGTTGTTAGTATAGTCAAACTTGGGATATTTTCCCAGATTTATGTAAACAGTTTTGATAACTTCCACATGGATGTTTTACCCTGTGGAAGGTCTTTAAATACTTATTATTTTTTGTAATAAGGATCATCTTCACTTGTGGGAGAACCAGGCTATGGATTTCTGATACAGACTGAGACGAAAGTTGATGTTTTGTTACATCTTTTTCTTTCTTAATATCAATCTTTTGTTTCAAGTTTATACATGTCGGTTTTGTTGGCAACCAATTCACATTTTTCATTACCTCATAAGCTACCTACACCAATGTTTCACAAACATTGTTTCTCAGTCGCAAATTTCAAATGAACGACGCCCTTATTCGTTGCGACTTTTCGAACGCTTGTCTTCGCTAAGTCTTCACAATTGTAAGCATGAAAATTTCTCCTCTCGAGGTCACATTTTGATCATTATCTGAACTGCCGATACTGTCATCATGCTTATGGCGCCTATCTTTTATTGATCTTCACATGATCAACAATATCCTTTGATCGGTTTTCATACTTCGATGGATTGCATAACTCGGTCTTATTGAAGATATTTTGCCTATGGATTCACATCTTATGACTTGCCTAAAACATTGATTCATTGAATTGTGTCAAGGTCCTGTTGATCTTTTGTAATCCTTGTTGTTGATCCTTATCATAGCTCTTGGCATATCAATTTATGCAACATCATTTGGACGCCTTGGTTAAACGTTTGATTGATGCATTGGCGAGAACTTGATTGTGGGTTTTGAACTGCATGTCAGATGTTCGAACATTATGATATAACACTCGCACACATTGGTATATTCATTTGACATTCTCATATCGACTGTGTGA
>JASDQU010712465.1:16624-27439 GCA_032191745.1 Picea mariana | reverse complement strand
ATCAAGAATCTCCCATTCTTCGTCCTTCATGGCCACCGGCTTCTTGGCTACTCCACTCAATGGTGCAATTAGATCCTTCTGATATAAATAGTCTTCCATCTGCATCCTCCATAACTAGTAGTTTTGGCCATTAAATTTCTTGACCCTAAACTTTCCATCTTCCGACATTGCTCCCACTCGAACTAGGAACCCTCTTTTCCTGCGAGTTACCTTACGCTCTGATACCAGTTGTTAGAAAAACAAGACCGCGGAGCAATAAAATAAAACAAATGCAGAAACAAAACACAGAAGACACACAATACAAGAGAGACACAGATTTACATGGTTCACCTAGTGTGGGCTACGTCCACCAGAGAAATTGCCAGGTCCTTCCTTTATTATTATCTAGCAAATGAAGGGATACAACCTACAAAAAAACCCGTTGTAACTTCCTCTTATTTCTCTCACAGTCTCCTCTCTCAGAATACAATATTCACCATCATCCATAGCTGCAATACATTTCCCTCATAAAAGAGGGTTTCCTTCTAGGGAAAAAAACCCTAACATAATCTCTACCATTAGATCTGCAACCTTTTAATGAACGGTCCAGATTTACAATGAAATTACAATATACTTTTACAAGGAAATTTTTGCTTCAGGGGCTTCGCCCCTAAACCCCTGTTGGGGGGCCACTTTCCCCCAGACCCCCTAGCCAGGGGGATAGGCCCCCCGAACCCTATAGAGGGGGTACCCCCCCTCTGCACTCCCCCGCGTGGAAGAGTTTACATACTTCTGGGGTGTAAACACTTCATGGGGTATAAACACAGCTGAAATCAAGGACCTCTGAATTAGGAAGATAATCAGGCTCCACAACCAACATTATGGAAAATATTGTATTCTGAGTGAGGTGGGTGCGGCCCAACCCATGTAGGAATCTCCATGCACAATCATATTATAGATCACCCTCGATCTACCTCTCAAAGTGGGAATTTGTGTCAAGAAAAGCCACATGAGGATACCGGTCGAAGAGTACCCTTTCTAACTTCTCAATTTGGATCTTGATTTCATTTCATCTGCCAATGAGAAAGAAAGAAGTGATTATGCAATTCTTTCGATCTAATTTGGGAAGAGATTATAAGGTGCATGTCATTAGGACATTGGGACGCTAACCTCCCTAATACATTGGGACACATTCTTCTTTAAGCATAGTTATGAAAATAGAGAAATAAATATGAAGACAATGAGCTAGAGATCCATGCCAAGTGTGTTGGAGACTGTCAGAGAAAGAAGAAGAAGTTACAACAGGTTTGATGTATGTTCTATCCCTTCATTTGCTGGATAATAATAAAGGAAGGACCTGACAATTTGTTTGGTGGATGTATCCCACACTGGGTGAACCACATATATATGTGTCCCTATTTTATTGTGTATCTTTTGTGTTTTATTTCTGCATTTGTTTTATTTTATTTCTCTGCGATCTTGTATTTCTAACAATTTGATCATTAGTTGAAAATTTGGAGAAAATCAGGAAACCTTAGAAAGTGGGTTTTCAAAATTTTAATAACATTTGTTATAATTACCCAATTACCATTCTATTTTTACCATTTCACCCAACAAAATACCAAATTGACCAAAACCATTGGATAGAAAAATCGTGAAAACGTGGATCTTGGAGAAATTCCACCACTTGGCACCCATAACAAGTAAGTAATTCATCCTTATCTTGCATTTCAATTCTTTATTTTGTCCATTTTGAAAAACAATAAAGATTAAAGTTTCTTTTAAAAACTCATATTTGGGTATCTATAGGCTACCTTAAGGTGGTCCATGGATTTCCGCAGCTAGTGGAAACACCAATCACAGATATCCACGACTGTTCAAAAGAAAAGGCACAGATGCACATAAAGAAATTTGAAAAATAAAAAATAACTCAAAACTCTTTGGAAAATGATAGGATGTCCATCCTCTGGAGAGAACATGAAAATGAGGTGGATCAAGTGGTGTTTGATAGCAATGAGGCCAAGTAAACTTCATGTTCTTGCGGCATGTAAAAATTCTTCCAAGTTGGTGGCATGAGAGAACAAAATATATTACCGAATCTCCTAATTGACTACTAGAACTCAGATGCAGAGGAATTCAAGCTCGTCGGACAATCTTTGACCATCACGGTCGAAGACATTTACTCAATCAGTGACTTATCGATGAGAGGGGAAGTACCAAAATTCCAATCTCGGGGAGGAGGACAAAGTATCAATTATTTTATCAACACGTATTTCATTGCCGGCACTGAGAAGAGTGGCTCGCAAGTTCCAATTAAACAAATAACCAACTTTAGCCTCTAAGTCATTCTATACACCTTGGTTCTCATCGTGGATTCCAAATCCTTACACTTGGCATCGTGCGAACAAATTCATTATGGGGTTGAATGCCTAAATCCTATGATGTATGATTGGACTACCACTATGATAAATAATATGAAAGCACAGTTAACAAACTAAAATGTTAGGAAGGCCAAGAACTTATGCTTTAGACATGTCCTATGTACTTTCTTCTTTGAGTGGGTGCCCATGATGAGCCTGCATACCCAAATATGAGGATGCTTGCAACCATGGCCAACAATGGTCAGTTGGACTGAGCTCATAGATTATTTAAGAGGTGGACAAATTTCCAACCCCTTCGATGATGACTTATTTGGTTGGTGGAAGAAACAAAATCCATTTATCGAGGACTACCCATATGTGGGTATCAACTTCACCAACGATCCGGATGTCATCATCCCTGCCAGAGATGATACTCGAGACATAGGTAACCTTTCATTTTTTTGTTATTTAATTTTTTAATTTTAGAAAATGTAACAAATGAATTTTTTGTGAGATCCAAAATAATGACAAGTACTTTCTTTCTATGAAAATAGAGCACCCGTGACACCGACCAATGTCCCACGACATAGAGAGGAGGCAGGATCGAGAAACGACACAAAAAGGACTTTGTGTAGTGTGGGCCAGAACTTTGAGGCCCTCATGCACAATGTTCCTATGGAGACTATTGATGACCTCCTCGTCGGTATGCAATGACATGTCACAGGAGCACCCGAGCTATGGGTCATATTATTCTTGCATTTAGTAAACGTCATAGTTTTTTATGATAGGGTGCACCAACCTTAGGACTAGTCATACTATTTTCTCATAGCACAATATTGTATTTGTATATCATTATATGACTTTTGGGGGCTAGGAGGCCCCGCACTTTGTACTTTGATGGATCTCATTATATATATATATATATATATATATATATATATATATATTATAAACATTTTGTGTTTTACTTTGCAAAAGTATGTATTTACATGTGTTTGTGTGTGCTTTGGTTTATTGATGATACACATGCCAATCTAACACATAAATAGCATAAGCATCAACTAACACATTAGCTCTCCTAGGAACATCCTCATAAGTAATGAACTCAAAAGAACATTCCAGAAGATGTACCCTAAAGAAAAAACATAATAATACCAGATCTCAAACTTGATATACACCATTTAACTATAAAAATACCAATTTTGAATCCATGAACACTTGAAGGTGATAAATATCGTACAATAATGCATCTTGCAAAACCTCAATAACAACACTATACTCAAAAACATGGTTGGTAGTTTCCCTGAGATATGCACCTTTAGCAGACACTAACTTTCTAGAAGAAGAATAAATCACCCAAGAAGAGGATGATAGGTTTCGAGTATGGCGACTGGTACCATCAATGAATATGAAGTAAATCAATGACTCCTCGAGCATCTACAACACAGTAGAAGCACATCAATTACTAACGCAACAAAATGACAAAAAATGTAAACAAAACGACATACAATATACACAATAAAATACAAGAGTTCTAATGCTCAAACCCTTATGACTAAGCATAGTACTTCTTCAAGTAGAGCCCATTTCTGGGCTCCAACAACACATTTCCTTAAAACTCCATGAGCTTGTAGGATCCTTTCTCTAAAACTTGTCACATGATGTAAGGACCGAACCACATGGGGCTAAATTTTCTTGCCCCTAAGGCATCCTTGTCCTAGTCATATACCAACTCAAGATATCCCTCAGAGAACACACTAGGATGGACAAACGTATCATACTGGGACTTGACTTGCTTCTTATGCACTTCATTCACTAAATATGCATCTTGACGTTGCTCATCGATATGTTCAAGATAAACTAGGCATTCTTCAAGATGAGTCGTATTCAAAAGGAGCTTGACTTCTATCTTGAGTGAAGGAACTTCACATTCAATAGGAAAAACTACTTCCACTCGATGAACAAGTTGGAACGGTGAGAAACCAGTGGAATTTTTTACTGAGGTTTGGTAAGCCCACAAGGTTGGGTAAAGCATCAACTACTAGTTCATTTGAGTTGAATTAACTGTTCTTCGTAGTATTTGTTTCAATGACTTGTTGATGGATTAAACTTAACCATTAGCATAGGGATAGTAAGGAGATGATTGTTCCTTCCTAAAAAAGAATTTTGATACTAACTCTGGCGTCATGTGGTCCTCGAAGTGACTGTGATGGTTAGTAACAACCTCTCTCAGAACCCTGAACCTAGCTATGACCTGATTGAATATGAATATTTTTGTTGTCTTCCCATCATTAGAAAAAGTTGTCATAGCCTCAACCCACCTAGTAAAGTAGTTGATTGCTACAATGATGTAATCATGCCCCCTATCCGAAGCCAGGTGGCATGTCATAAAATTAACCCCCCACTTGGTGAAGGGTCCAACAACGATGACGAGAAACATAGGATCAGTAAGTGAATGCATTTTCCTAGTGAAAATTTGGCATGGATAACACTTCTTGACCACTTCAACACAATCTTTAAATATCATTGGCCAAAAATATCATGCACGCAAATTTGTTTTGGTTGTTTCCAACCCAAAAAAGTGACCAACACATGCTCCACTATGGAAGCTGTTCAAAACAACCTCCACTTCTTCAAGAGTTAATAAATGTCGAAGGATCGAGTCCAGTCCTCTCCGATACAAAGTGTCAGTGATAATTAGGTAGCTATTTTCCATATGTCAGATCCTTCATTGCTCATCTCTATAGAAGTTTGGAGGGAACTTCAGAGTTTGGAGATATATAAGGATATCCCCATACGACGGATTGGATGAAGAGATGAGGAAAATGTGCTCATATGGAAATGATTATGTTGTATCTCCTTCCTTGTTGTCTACCATAAACTTTGACATCAACTCAATGAAGACTAAATATTTCTTAGATTTCGTAGATGCAAAGTTCAAATCAAATTCTTGAAGCACAACAATCCAATTGTTGTACTTCCCGCAAATAATTCTCCTAGTCAAAACATATTGAAATGGATTGACCGTGGCAATGAAAGTTGTCTTCTGTAATAGAATATAATTTTGGAGCCACTAGAGAGCATGAGAATATATCAGCACCATCTTATCCACATGTGAATAATTAATTCCAACACCCATGAGAGTGCGTCTCAAGTAATATATGATGTGCTCTTGGATATCATCATCCTCATGAACTAGAACCATGTCAATCGAAGAATCAACTACTGCTAAATATAACAAGTAGTCTCAATTGTAATTTGGGGCACTCAACAAAGGATTTTAAACCAATGATTTCTTAAAAGCATCAAAAGAACATTGTGCAGCTTCATCCCAGTAGAATGGGATCCCTTTCTTCAAAAGGCACATAAAACCCTTTGTTATATTAGCATAGTTTGGAACAAAACACGTGAGGAAATTTTCCTTTCCTTGTAGGATCTGAAGTTGTATAACTGTACATGGATGAGGTATCTGAGTTATTGCCTCAAACTTCAAAGGGTAAACCATGATCCCTTTTGTCGAAACAATGAATCCCAAAATATTACTAGAGGTCACACAAAAAATACACTTGTGTGGATTCAATCAAATCTTATAGAAACGAAACCATTTGAAAACTAAGAGGAGGTGTAAGAGATGTTGGTCCCTCTTATGCGAGTGATCCATGAGATCGTCTAAGTATGCCTCCACTATGTTCTTCAAGTCATGAAAGGAAAACATCATGGTCCATTGGAATGTCGCACCAACATTTTTAATACCAAACGACATTTTCTTGTAAGAAAACACACCCCAAGGACATATAAAGGTTGTCTTGTGTTGGTATCTTGGACGAATTTCAATTTGGTTGTAGCTAGAAAAACTATCCATAAACGAGAATATCTCACTCCCCGCACACTCATCCAAGATCTGATCAATGAATGGTATCGAGAAGTTGTCTTTAGCACATGTCTTATTCAAGTCCCTAGAATCCATGCAAACATGGATCATACCCTGCTTCTTATCCACATGAATATGGTTTTAGACCCATTCCATCCAAGGAACCAGGTAGATAAAGCCTTCATTGAGTAGATTTTCAAATTTCGCCTTTATTGTTGTTTCCTTTCCTGGGTTCATAGGTCTCAAATTCTATCGAACTAGTTTTACATTCTCATAGATTTGAACTCATTTTGAACTATTCAAGGATTAATTCTAGTAATTTCCTTGTAATACCATGTGAACAAATCCCGAAATTCTGTAAAGAGTGTTGTATATTGAGCGATCTCATCCTATGAGCATTATGCTTTGATAAAGATGTTTTTGACAACGTTAAGATTCTTAGAAATGTTGACTGGGATCATTTCCAATATATTATCCATGTTTCCTTAGGTGTATACACCATGTCTAGCCAAGGGATTGACTAATCGATAAACACTTCCAACAATGGCTGACTTGAACTCTTCGTTTTCAACTCGACTAAGTTCCAGAAGTAAATATGATCTATAATACAAATCCTCCCAAGGCCTTTCATCTCTAGTCATCGCCTCGATAATAGATTCATGTAATGAAAATATGGTATTTAAATAATCCTGATAGTTCGAAGATTTTTGAGACCATATAGGCTCGGGATAGAGATCATCCTCCTCCATGACCATTGGACTCTGATCTAGGTATGTTGTGGCCTGCTGAAAGGCTCAATAAGCTATCTCAACTACAGATAAAGTTTTGGCCATTCCGACATGAAATCAGCCTTCAACCATATTGGATGGAGAGGGAAGGGTCCATGGGTCATGTGTATACATCGTTCTAAATGAAGCTGACCTATTAATCAGAGTAGTGCAAGCATACAAAATTAGTGTGGGGATATCAAAAGATCCCATTAGCAATGGGTACATCCCACAACCAATGATCTTCGTGGTCGCTTGAGAGTTTTCAATCCAAGGTACTGTAGATGCTAGATTATTTTCCATGTTAGAAGGGTTGGACACCACCTGATCGATAGTCATGATCCTTCCCTCACGGGGAAAGCATATAATGAAAAAAATTGTCGAGACGACAACTATCATGGCATATGTCCAACGTATTCCTAACAAAATATTATATTCAAGTGACGCATCGACTACTTCAACATCTACACAAACAAACTTACCCCCTAGAGTGACTGGACATGAAGGAATCATAGCATGTGTCCGAAACAAGCATCTTTCGAAAACAATCAAGAGTGTAGGAGAAGGTGTGAGTTCAGGAGAACCGATGACTTTCAAGCATGACAAAGACATCATGCATATGGAATCTCATTCTTCAATGACCATTCTCTTAACTAAGATATTTTTTCAAAATAACCCTATCTGAAAATCTATGTGATATGGAAGGTGTGGTCACACATCAGTAGCATCAAACTTGATAATGAGCTAACTAGGAGAGTCTACAACTTCTATGGCAGATAACAACGCAGTAAACTCTGAAGCAAAACTTTGGAGAACCTCTAAAGTGGACATAGAACAAGGCGTATAATCCAAGTACTCCACAACTAAATAATTGGGAGAATATCATGCATTAGGGTTATGCATTTTCCTTTTGAAAACTCCCTTCAGTATGCATGGCATTGTTTCTTTCTCAGGTCTCTCTATGTGGATAGGGTTCTGATCCTTTGAAGTTTTCTTACTCTTCTCCATTGACTCAGGGTTATCATAGTTCTAATTTCTCGTCGACAAATATACATATTTTATCTTCAAGGAGTTACGCATGTTTACTACTCCTTTATATCCATCAGAGGGGTGAGCACTTGACGTTCCCCCTTGTTTGTTGAAGTTGGAAGAGCCATATTGCAAGTTCTTATCTTGCAAAAAATGGTTTTGCAACACAACAGGATGCTTCGGTTGATTCAAATTGATAAGTTGTTGGGATTCTTCCATTTGTGGGCATTAGTGAGTAAGGTGATCATCGTCACAAATCTTACAAGGAAACTTCACTTTCCTCTTCTCATCCTTTTCCCCTTAAGCATTTTTATTTGATTTCTTATTACTACCCCCACCATATTTCTTTCCCTTTCCTTTTCTTTTGTCTACAGGTTGTTGAGGACCCTTTGAATTTTTTTTTTACACATAATGTACATCGAAATACTGGGTGGTTGGGTGGTTGATCCATTGGCTAGACTACCCATAGGTTGCTAGATCAAAATTTTATGCATTTGGATAGAGGCTAGATCTGCAGCTATTGACTGAGCAGAACCCACTATGTCATCGACATGTGGGTTGGACTTTTGATTTTCCAATTCAATATTAGAACGTGGCACATTTAAAATAATCTCATAGAGCATGCTTGACTGAGAGTATATGAGCTCTAACAACTGTGCCCTAAATATTGCTTGCTCCTTTGAAAACACTCTTGATGTGGGGGCATATTTTGAAAGATATAGGAGTAATGATTTAACGAACCATTTAAGGAGGAACTCTGGTGGAACTATATCCTTAATTAGGCTCTTCCGTCTCCTCCATTCCCAAATGTGGTCAGAAATGCGCATGACATTGTCTTCTACAAATTTATCCAGCAACACTATCCCAACATCGTACCAGACAGGGAGTTGGAAATTGTTTAAGAAAATCATAGCTAGATCACCAAATTTCGAGTACTTCACCCTCTCAATTTCAAGATACCATTTGGTAGTGTCTCCATTGAGATAATTCTGGAACAAATGCAACCTAACCGAATCAATTTTTAATGAGTTAGATGAGCACCACAAGTGGAATGTCATCACGTGGTCCTGCGAGTCTTCATTGCTTTTCCCCTCAAACATTGGAATGTTTGAAGGTAATTTAGTCAGGACCACAGGCCAACTAAGGTCATTACAAATCTGATCATTCATCAACTTGGAAAAATCTAGCAAATGAAAATTTTCCAAAAACGGTAACCTAAGATGTGTCATCAATTGATGAGCAACCTAAAAAGAAGGGCATGGATTGTAATTAGCCCCAAGTTTCCAGAAATATTTTTCGATCAAACAAGATCTTGGGATAAATCCTTGTGGTCCCTAGTTAAATGTAGTAAAAACTCTACCTATTTGGTTCCCAAGAGGAAAATAAGGGTCATCACCAGTGGACCCCCCATGGACAGAAGGAAATCATGACATAAGGGTGGAATGACTGGGAAATGGGTTTCCCCCTTGCGACATCCCTAGGAATGGATTCCACTTGCCTTGGTGAGGGGTACTCCCCAAATGATCCCCTAGCGAGGACATAGGTCCTTTCCAGGGGGTAGACTAACCTTGGAATGGGTTGACCCCTATTGACACTGTAGACATGGTTAAATGGTTTCTCCCAAACCCAATGTAAAGTGTGAACAGGGTCAAAGTTGATGACATACTAGAGGATTGGTATCTTCTACCCATAGAAGTGCCCTAGCCCCATGCAGGGTTAGGGCTTGAAAATGGAACAGGTCCACTTCCAAAGAATGGACATGACAGAGGAATGTGACCTCTGCCCAAAGAAAAAGCCTAGTAAGGATATTGAGTGCTCACCACACCAACACTCAATAACTGAGATGTTGGATGAGAACTCACCAACGCGTTAAACATGCCCATGGATGACATTACATAAGATAAATCATTTGTTATTGATGCAAAATATGTTGCTGCACTTGAAACTCAAGTGGGACTGACAACCAATGAGGCAATGTTGTTGGTTGTCGCGACGATGGTAGGTTGAGCCACATTTTTCGTTTGATCCAACATAGCATGAGGAAAGATCCCCCTAGTAAAGATCATCGAGGTGGGAGTTGCAGGGGCTCCCAACCCTGACATTAGTGAATTGTCATCCATAATGGCCCAGAAAAGGAGGCTACTATCAACAAATTCTTATCCTGGAGGAGGGACTTGTATGACTGGAAACAGGAAATTCAAAGGTAAGAGAGAATTAACAGGTGGACTCAATTCCTCAGCTCAAAGATCCTCAACAATTTCCTCTTCTGGCTCTCGAACATTAACTTCTAGAGAGTTATGGCCTATGATCTCATAATGAACAACCAGTACGAAAGTGTTATATTGATCGAGCCGATGCATTTAAGGAGGCGGGGGAGAATTGTTCCTAATCTCTTCCTCGGACGGAAGGCCTTGAGCTATCATCAATATTTGAGGTGGTAGGTTGGCCACTTTAATGGATTAACTCTTAGCGTCAATCAACTCACCTGCCTAAGGTTAGACTACCTTCACCAAACACACCACTAAAAATTCCTTAAAGATAAAACATATGCAAACAACTTTGTCAAAATTATGAATCAAGTGGATGAAGTCTTGCGATTGAAAAAATAACAAATCATGCTTGGGCCCTTCCAAACGAAGGCACGGATTGATTAAGTCCCATGGACCATCGAACAAAGGTATGAGAAGAAGTTATCTTGAACTCCACAAATCATCCTTATATGTTGCAAGTACCATGCTTCGTGAGGCAGCCTCCAACAATATTGAAGTGTGTGATACAAAATATGCCCCAGGTACTATGGAAAATCCCC
>JASDQU010712465.1:0-10258 GCA_032191745.1 Picea mariana | reverse complement strand
AAATCTTTTAATATTTTCTATATATTAAGCGTTCAAAACCTAACAAAGAGACTCCAAACAAAGACTCAGGACAATCCAAGTGACTGATCAAACCAAGCATTAAACCCATAAAAGGAAGAGAAATTTAAAAACTTCAACTTCACACAGGTCTGCAACTGTTACTAGAGAAAGTCATGGATATTCGCGGGTTGTAGAGTTGCAACTTGAGGATGTACATGGGATATAGTGGTGCAACTTGTTGATGACAAGGTAAGTTCAGAAAATAAAAAAATCCACTCACAAACATAGAGATTTAGGACTTAGCAACAGGTTCTATGAGGCTAAGAGACTCTAAAAAAGACTCAGAAACTAATAGGAAAAGACAACAAAATCAAGAAAGACACCTCAACCAAACTGACCCGACTAGCAGTATGCCCAGTGGAGTCGCCAATTCTGATTAAGGGATTTTCCCCCTATGATCATGGGTTGTAATCACAATAGAGAAAGACCAAGTGAAAGAGATAATTGTCTCCCCATAGTGACAAACACACAAAAATCAAACAAAATAACTACTTTATCTAGGAGAAGGTAGGGATAGAGAGGAGAAAATAAGGTGCACCTTGTTCTCCTGTGTGATGTCAATCCCTACTCCAGTTCTTCGTAGAAATCCTGATCTTCCACTATAATTAACCTAGAAGACAAATATAAAACTAGGGCCACAACGAAAGTAGTTATATGATGATAAACATAAGCATGTAATATGTCATACTCAAAGTAGGGATATATATAAATGTACAATGAAGATAAATTTTGGGGAAAACAAGCTCTTTTATTACCAACAAGTGGAAATGGTAAGTTACAACCTTGTCCATGACACCATCTTGAAGACAACTATCTAGGTTCCTCCAGGAATCTTCAAGCATCAACTCAATCCTTAAAGACTTCTTTCAATGACCCAGATAGGGATAAAGAGACACCCTATAGTCATATAAAAGGAGAAATAATCTCTGGAAAAGGAGTTTCCATATTGAAGGGGATGTTGCTCAAAGAATATGGGGAAATGAGGCTTGCTATATGTTGGTAGCATAACTTTTCACCAATGGACTTGTACTCATATTTATCCATATATGTTTGTTTTATATCTTCTCAAAGAGTTTTGGAGAGTTGGATTCCATTGTGTACAGGATAGGGTCATTGGGAAACTATCCCAACCGAAAAACCCTCCTGAAAACATGGAATTATTTAATTTTTCACCAAAAATGAGGGCATCCACAGGTTACAATGAGGAAAGGTGTGGATGTCCACGTGTTGCACTAGGGAAACCCATATATATGATCTTAAATCATATTTTTTAGATGGTTTTGGAGGTGACTTTTAGGGAAACGTCTAACAATCATTGGAAAAGGGTTGGACCATGGAAAAAAATCATAAGTGTGGATTTTTGTGCTATAAAAATTATAATTGATGATACATGAAAGAGTTAAAGGCCCTTAGTTTCACATCACCAAAAAATGGATTTGGGTTCCACTTATTATCATGAAATAGGATGTTCTCATGCTAATATAGTTCACATAATAAATTTATCTCCTCATCATTATGGCTATAGAATGCTTCCAAAAGTGACTTGGCAAACTTGAGATCATGTGGTTGGTGTTCTTTATATCTCTAAGTTTGAACAAGAAATATCATTCTTGTAATAGGACATCATAAGAAGTAGATTTCCATATATTGTTGTGAACTAATGGAGGAAGGGTACTCACATGTAATTTCTTTTCCTTCAATGCCTTCACTTTTTCCTCGAGGTTTGAGATTTTATTTATTTCTTCTTTCAGATTGTCTCACTTTACTTTATCTATGGAAACAAATTCATCCCATCACTCACTTATGTTGTGGATGATATATTTACATTCTTCTAAAGGCATTACTCCTTGGCAATAAGCCAAAGATAAATGTTTCCATATGGAAACCTCTTATTTTAACCTTAACACTTAAATAGAGTCATTGGTGTATGTGGAAACTATTTGTGTACCCTGCTTTTAGGCAGTAGGTCTAGTGGTACTCACTTCATGCTAAATTTATATATCTTGGATAGAGGGTTTGGTGGATTCTACATCCATTTGAATTTCCACATCTTAGATAGAGGGTTCAACATGCCATTGTTCATCTATTTGAACCCTTATAGAAAAATAAGTGGGACCATTACCTTATCTAGCATGGTATTTATGATCATCATTGGTGGATTCTACAATAGTTAGCTTCTTAATATCCCAAGTGATTATGGGTTGAATAGTTTTTGTCCCACCAACTGGTTCAACAATTTATTCAATGGTATGGGAGTCAATAATAGATTGGTATACTAGGTTAATGGAAACATCATTTATCAATTCAGTATCAGTCCCAACAATGAATTCAATATGAGATCCAAAAATTACTATACGATATCCAATTAATTATGTGGTAGACCCAATGGGTTCAGAAGAATTTTCAAGATGATAGGTAGCAATGAGATCATGAATTGAATTTTTTTAGGGTTTCTTACACAGCAACAAGTTTATCGATTTCTTCCGTAGAAATTGTTTCCTTATCATGGACACCTTCAACTATTTCAACACCAACCGGAAAGTCTCTCTAAGCCTACTACAACACAATTTTCCTTTGAAACCATATATCCCCTATTCATGGTAAGTTAGTCACTCTTGCAATGAAATATTCAATGACTTTGATATGAACCGCATGCATGATAGTAAGGGAAAGGAAAAAATTATATGTGAATGCAACAACAACAACAAAATCAAACCCTTGCAACCTCTCAAAATAGGTAACCCACCTGGCCCGAAGAAAAAATTGATAAACCTATGAATTATTATATAACTGAAATATGATTATAGACTAATTCCTAAAAACAAATCCTTCCATGATGATAAGGATAAATATTTGGTAGAAAAATAGAGTGGAGTAGCAATAAATAACACCCTGGAGTATCATCAAGTAATTGCTATCTCACAACAACAATAAAAACCATGATTAGACTATTCAATCAATAGGGAAGATAGAAATTGGTAGTCTACATTAGGAATATAATAGAAAAAATGACAATTCAGATAAGGAACTATGCTAGTAATGACCCAAATCTAGTAAAAGTATGACTGATATGACCTGAAGGCAAGAAAGTAAAGGAAAATTTGACCTGGCATGATAATAAATGATGGTGAATGAGTGAAGGAGTCAATATGAATGATGATAGAAATGATGATACATAATGATGTAAAGAAATTTCATAATGGTGGAAACATGTGTCTCCCCCCCAATTGAAGAACATGACACCCAAGGTTGACTAATAAGGCAAGTGAGGATAATAGAAGTTTAATGAAATTGTGAGTACAAGTGGAGTGGATTGTACCTTCACATTGTACATGAGATGTGTAATGATGACTAGATCTAGTCATGCAACAATAGTAACATGCAGGGAGTGGTAGTGGATGGTTAATTTAATGGTTGGTTATGCAAAAAATGGGTTTTCATAGTAATAAGAAATATCTGTATAAAATGAGGACCCATAGAAAGACAGAATAGGACTCAGACAAAAAATGAGGATCAATAGTTCTGATGTATGACAACAAACATAATCTAGAACAATGCAAAAGAGTTGATGAGATACAACAAATAGGATCCACAACAACAAAAAATATCCACAACAACCAAGATGAAAATAAAAGGATGATCAACACTGAAAGGAACCTATAATAAAATTGGATCAGTGGAAAATTTCAATGTTCTGCAACAATTGATGAAGTGGAACTTTTCAGGTTCTACAACAAATGAAGACACAATTTCACCAGGTTCTACAATAAATAATTGTAGGAGCTCTACCAGATTTCACAATGAATGAACAATTAGTTAGGAAATTACGTGGTTATAAATAAAAAAAATTGGAACCAAAGAGAAATAAAAATAATTATTTCTCTTTGAGTTATTTTTTTAATTCAAATATTGTTCACCATCATGCTAGTTTTCAAAGAATATTTGTCCAATCGTACTACCCCAAAATGGGCTTTCAAAAATGACAATTGAGATAATCATGTTGTGTAAATCTTAGGTGGCATGGAAACTATGCTTACAATCTTCAAATTTTAACAACATGTAATATCCCTTACAATGGAATCTCTAGATAATGGTTTTTGATATAGCATTAATCGATTAACATTGGCCATAAGGGGTATGTTATCTTCATCTATGGTGCATAATTTTAAAATACCAATATTAAATATAGTATGTACCTCATATGGCCCCAACCAATAGGTACAAAATTTTCCTTTTAAATCTTTAAATATAGAATCATACAATAGGGCCTAGTCTCCAACCTCAAACTTTTTCTTCTTAATGAATCTATATTTTATTCTTAATGAATCTATCATGAAATTGTTCTCTATGCTACTAAACAATAGATGTTGTATGCACGGTATCCTAATGAATTTCATCAAGTTCATTGATCTGGTTCAAGTCGTGCTTTTGATCTTATAATAAGTTCAATCCAACCTATAATGCAATTCTAAGTGGTTTAACTTCAACCTCAATAGGAAATACAACATTCTTACCATACACAATATCATAAAGGGTAAATCACATGATGTATTTCATGTAGTGTGATAAGTCAATAAATCCTATGGAAGTCTATTATCCCAATGTTTGCGATGAATATGCATAGTTTTGGTCAATATGGATTCCATAACTTTGTTAGTGACCTACACTTTCCAATTAGATTATGGATCATATGGTGTAAATGTCCTATTCCAAATCTGATATTTCTTTGTAATGGCATGAATGACTTCATAGGTGAATTGAATTCCCTAATCTATAAACATTTCTCCAACTACACCAAAACGGACAAAGATCTCCTCATAAAAAAAATATTCTATTGTGTGTTCCATAGCCCTTGAAAGTTCTTTTGTCTCAACCCATTTGGTGACATAGTTGGGGCAAACCAAGATATGAGAATTCTATTAATGGTGGATTGATAGGGCCCACAAAATCTTAAGACCATTTCTCAAAATACTCCACCATGAGTTGAGTTTGTAGTGGCATCTCATTAGACTAAACAAGATGTCCTATTCTTTGGCAATTGTCAAAGCTTCTCATGTACTTTTTATCATCTCAAAAATGGTAGGCCAATAATAACCTAGATGTAGCACCTTGTGCGCCTTTTATGAACAAATTGCCCCCAACAAGGTTCATCATGAAGATATTTTAGTATGTCATAAAACTAATCCTCTCAAACATAATGTTATATTATGATATGCGTCCCTATGTGAAAGAGATATCCTTGAACCCATAAATGCATTGCACTCTTTTTGATAATCTTATTCTTTTCCTTCAGTGGAAGATGTTCCAGAAGCTTTCCTTTAGCCAAATAAGTAGAAATATTTGCAAACCATGGTGTTTTAGTAGATAATGTGAATAGATGTTCATTATGAAAAGAATCTTCTACAAGAATATATTAACATTCATTGGTAATGATGGAAATAAAATATGCAACAACATTTTCTTTTCCCAAATTATCAATGATGGTGATATCGAATTATTGCAATAGTAATAACCATCTAGTTACTCTAACATCAATGATTGGTTTTTTTATTAAATAGTGAATGATAGAATGATCAATATGTACAAATGCAAGATATCCAGTAATATAGTGCCAAAATTTATTAAAGTAATATACTACCGAAATAAATTCCTTTTTAGTCACTGTGTAATTCATCTCTACAGGGGTTAGATTCTTACTGTTGAAATGAATTGCATAATCCTTATGATTTTCTTTCTATATGAGAACCGATCTAATAGATATGTTTGAAGAATCTGTTGATATATGGAATGGTAAGGACCAATTTGGTCCCCTTAAAATTGGTGCCATAGACAAATTTTATTTTAAAGCTTCAAAAGTAATTTGGCACTGGTTAGCCCAAATAAATTATTCATCTTTAGAGAGTAAAGAAAACATAAGAGATGCAATTTTAGTAAAATTTTCAATGAAATGGTGGTAATAACCAACATGTCTTGAGAAGCTTCAAACATCCTTTTGTAGTTTTGGGATAGAAATATTGGATATTTATTAGATTTTTTCTGGATCCACTTTGATTCTGTTAGCACTCTGTAAATTCTATCCAGCTGAATAGACAGACGATAGAGGTAACTGTTTCAATCATCTTTAGAGCTGAGGACTAGCCCGTTCAACTCGGAGAGGGCTCTCTCGTGTCACTTGATATATCTATGGAAACCAGTGGCTAGATTTGGTTTGTTTTGTGGATTTTTATAAAGTTTATGGCTAAGAAGGGGAGGAACACATAGGGCTATGGAGTCAAAATTCTGAAATTGAATGAAAACAATGATCAACTGATAAAACTCTCCAGAGGATAAAGGCTAAATAGGCAATGAATTTGAGTCGTAAATTTAAATTTGCAGAGTGTAAGAGGAAAGGAGGAAAACAAGTAACTGCATCAGAGCATTAATTAAATGAATTCCGAATTAGTTAGGAAGAAATACACACAGTTTAAATTGCTTCAACCGAGAGCATCACAAGACGAATTATGGGCCTTTAACTCTCCAATTTAAACAGAAGAAAATGCATATGGAATAAAAGATCACAGGAAATACAAACAATCAAGGAAGACAAAAATCATATCATAGCCATTAGAATCTTTTCATAAATAGTTCAAAATGCTTCTGCATATGTGTTCAATTCAGTCCTAGAAAAATTACAATAGAGTCCAGAACCACCAGAATTGTGCCCTTGCACTTCTGCCTCCCTTAATACACTCGGAACCTAAAACACTTATACAATTCGAGTTCCTTCAGTGTGCAACCGGTTACAATAACTGAAATGAAGGATTTCAACTTCTACAATGATTACAAATAACACTTTTCAGAAAAACGTTTCATGATCCCTGCAGATTCCTCTGACACTCCAGCTCCTTCCTCTGCCACATTCTCTTTGAAATGTAACTCATACTCTTTCAAATATAATTGCATTTATTTATATTGTCATTAAATATTTGGGAATAATATATTTGAAATAAAAATAATTCCAAAATATTTTTCTATCCTGTATAATGAAATTTCCATAATTTAATTCATGTCCGTGGTTTTTAAAACCAAGTCTTGTTTGCCCGATTCACCATTTCATTGTAAAAAACGTTTACTGTTACCATTTCCCTGTTAAAAACATTTACTGTGTAAAGTTTTTCCAATTTACTGTTTCACTGTGTAAAAACATTTACTGTGTGTTTTTTCCAGTTGGTAAAATACCTTCTATCTTCTTTTTTAACTCCTGTAAATATTTGGATAAAAATTATCCAAGTCTTTGTTCACGTGCATCTTCCCATTTAAATCTTTTTCATGGAAATTAACCTCTTTGATTTGTAAAATGTGAATTTCACCTCTGTAAAAAAAATTCACCATGAGGAGGAATTTCTTTTATTGGAAATCCCACAATCATTATTGAAATGCACTCCTGGAAAAATGTTGCACATAAAACATATGATAGATGTTTGCATTTATTATATCGAGCTTTGGTTGGAGTGGTTTAATCCAAACTTATTTTTCCTCCGATGTGCTTTATGTAAAAACACGTGTCCATGAAAGAAACCACAATAGTATTTCCTAGTCCACCTTCACAAAATTAACCTCCTCACTACTTAATTCCCCGATATGCATGTGCGCCCTCCATCCAACCTTTGAATTTTCCACATTATAAATTGAGATTCGATGCCCATGATTTGACGTGATTCCATAAATTAAATATTGGATTAAATATTAATATAAATGTAAAAATATTTATATTAATAATAAAAAACCCTTTTTTCTATTTTCGAAGGACTTTCGGCATATGAGCCTTAACACATGACTTTGTGGATAGGATAAGGGTTCTTAATAAAAGGCATATTTTTTAATTTCAATGGGAATACGAAAATAAGGGTAAGAATGAATGAAGTGATGGAACTAAGGGATTTAGATAAGAATTAAGGTCGAGTAAAGGCTTGGGATATTTGCCAACTTTTGACTCGTGGGGTACATGACTGTTTTGGATGATCCATTGGGTGAAGGATTTAGGTGATGGGAGCTTGACGGAGTTGGTGAAAAAGTTTGAAAATATGAGTGGAAAGATAACATAAGGACAAGCTGCTTTGGAAAAATAAAACGCAAATCAACAGGTGATAACACCATCAACTTCCGATATCGGGGGTTGGAAAAAATGGTTTTGAGTAGACCTTTGTTCGCCCAGATGTACCTCTGGCGTCGCCACGCGTCCACGAAAGAAACCATAATTGTTTTCCTGGCCCGCCTTCGAATAATTATCTTCTGCGTTGCTTCATTCCCTTATATGTGCCTTAGCTGTTGATCCAAGCTTCTTCAAGATCGATGGTTCACCGAGTTATACTTTTGTGCCTCCATTATATTTGTCTATATGTCACTGGATATAGCCCAGTCCCCAAGACTATCATACTTCCATAGTGATATAGCATTTTGCTAAATTTCTGAAATTTGGATCCTGATCTGAAAATTGTTATGGTGATAACATATTCCATTAGGTGAAATATGATGTCCCAAAAAAAATCCCTTTAGTTAACAACATGTGAGATTTTTCATGGCTATGGGATAAGTTTGTTTCCTTTCATTGAATGAGTAGTTTCTCTAAATTTGTTGATACTGAGAGGCGGGTGAATCAGTATCAAGTACAATTTAAAACCTTTTTCAACTTATACTTAAACCATTCAATTATATCCAATGAGAAATGAACAATAGTTTAAGAGTTACACCAATACACCACAATACACCATGCACAATATATGAGAAATAATCAATAGTTCTTGTTCAAGGGAAGTAATGACTTCCAAAGATAGCTACAACTTCCAAATGTAAAGGGAGGGATAAACCTCCAAGAGGAAGATACAATCCTCCAATATCAAGAGAGATATGAACTCTCCATCCTTTACCCTTCCTTCCACCCAGGAATATATGAGAGATAATAAAACTTTACATTAAATCATCACCATCAACCAATCATCACATAGAACTTGATAATGCTTTCTGAGACTTCTTCAATTTATGAAAATATTCAATTCTTGGAGTACTTTGATCCTATAGATAATATTACTCAGTGTATTATCTAAAACTCCTCTAATTTTCACTCCTTTAATCCTCCCCAAAAAGAGGTTATAGAAAGAATGGTAGACTTTATTCAATTATGGTCTATTCAGAAGACCCAACTTGTACAGCATGCCCTGCGCTCAATATTTAACATCCAATTTTGAAACTCACACATAAGAAATTGAAGTCTATACTATTTCCAATGGGAGTGGTCCCACTTCATTTGGATTCTGTATGAATAAGTTATGACTGTTTTACCTGGAACACCTATTTATTGACTAGCTTCAGGACTAGTCACAAACCCTATCTTCCGCAGAGTGTATCTCCATTATTATAGTGAATCAAGAGATAAAAATTTTACCAAAGGTACCTTGATATGTCTTCTCAATACCATAGCGATTTCACCATCTGAATCGTTCTAGAAAACAAGTTATAGCAAAAATGGTAAGATGGCCGGAAAATAACATACCTTAGAACACATCACCAAAAGACTTCATCCTCCCTTGAAATCTGGCCTTGTTTTCTTCTTATTTGCTCTGAAATTCGACTTGTATAAAATGAAAGTATAAAGATGTTTATTTATACCATTTATTTCACTTCCTTTTAACATTAGGGTCGACCTGACACTTTCTTATTTTGTAATTCTTTTCTTTAATTATCTTCAGGGCCTACATGTACTTCCTTCTTCAATTCAGTTTGTCATCTTCAAAAATTCATTTCTCCTCAACCATGAGGGTCCATGTGATGTGACACATACCAATGGAAACAAAATAATGTATACTATCCATCCATGGGTGTTGTATCTTCATGTGCATTTTCCTTCATGTCCAAATACCTTCATCAATCTTGTGGTCAAAAACCCATGACTAGGGTTGACATCAATGAAAACAACCAATCTTCCAACAATCTCCCCCTTTGTCATTGGTGGAAACACTCATGCTCCCCCTATCATCATGATCCCAATTTCTCTCACCCTTTGCCATTGATGTCNGTGGTCCAAAACCCATGACTAGGGTTGACATCAATGACAACAACCAATCTTCCAACAATCTCCCCCTTTGTCATTGGTGGAAACACTCATGCTCCCCCTATCATCATGATCCCAATTTCTCTCCCCCTTTGACATCAATGGCAAAGG
>JASDQU010712464.1:44638-58946 GCA_032191745.1 Picea mariana | reverse complement strand
ATCCCCTATGTTAGAGGGGGGTCCTAGATAAATTTCACAATATTGGACTTGGACACTCCCTAACTCAGACTCCAATATTTGATTTTAATGGCCTTGAAGAGTTTCCTCTCCAACCTAATCCAAGGCCCTAATCCTGAACTAGTTGGTTAACCCTACAAACATAAAAGTCTAATAAATTTTAGATTTAGCATTACTTTTATGGCTTGTCTTATGTCAAGGGGTATGAAAGTGAAACTGATGATGTGTAAAAGACAAAATTAAAAATGAATAAAAAGCTGGAAACAAAAACTTTCACTTACAGAAACTAAAAAAATAGGCAAGAAAACCAGTCTTTTAAAACTACCCCAAAAATAAATACAATTCCAGGAACCCTAGAGACCTCCCCAGTACGGTCGCCAGTTCTGTTGTGAGGGGAATCTCCTTACGGACTATGAAATAGGGTTATAATTTGCATGTAGATATGACCAAGAGAAAATATACTTTCTACCTTCGTCCCCAGACTTAAATCCCATTTATTTTCAGTAAATACATGGCCAGATCAACCTACCTTGTTCCAGGCATTCAATGTTGATCCTCTTTCGCACTTGATCACTTGTTCATAGTTCTCCTTCCAAAGCTGACCTATATACAAGACAAGCAACAACTACACATGCATCTTACCTATAGACTTAATGGGTTAGAGATTCAAACATGTACTTAACAAACTATGAATAACTCATGAATTGGGATGGGAAAAGCATTTTCTTTATTACTTTGAATGATTCAACTTACAAAATTCAAGACCGGCCACCACTCCATGAACCTGATCCTGGGTTCCTCTTCAACTGTCCTCTAACTTCTTTTCTTTGTATATCTTCTGGCACAAGGATGGCTAAAGGGTTGGGACAATGGGAATATGCAAATGGGAAGAGTTTCTTTGCTATATTTTTCCTCCTTCCAATGGGACCCCTATCCCTTCTTTTATAGGCTAGAAGGAGCTAGGTATTTGGACAAACCCTTGGCCATGCATGGTCGAGAGCTTTAGTTAACTCACCCAAAGCTATGTTTTCCGTCGGCAACTTTCCTTTTTTCATGCTTTTGTCGGTCCACGCAGGCTGTTTTAGGTCAGCCAGCGTGTACACACGTGCAGTAATGGAGTAGGGCATGTGGGCCCTTATAAAAGAGGTTTTTTAAAGAGTTGTTCAGCAGTGCTTTGGCAAAAAAGGGATCTGAGATGGCCTGATGCCAGGTAAGCATGTATGTTGCAATTTAGGGTTATAACAATGATGCTTGTAGACCGGTAGACAATCCTCTCTCTGACATGACTCTTTCAGTCATCAAGCCGAGGAGTACTTCTGTTACTGATTCATCAACTGTGGTGAGCTCGTTGGACATACGCACTCAAGATTAATAATATCGGGTTCACAATTAACTCAGATACTGCACTCGACTAAACAACAAGAGGGAAATGATCATTGTATACAATTCACTTGGTCTACGGGCTCAAATTCTTGGTTAGCATAAGTGTTCTTCGTGCATGGCACAATGGGATAAATAAGAAACTTGGCAACAGTTCGCTTGTAATGAGTATGAAGCCTCATTAACTCTTGTTATGTCCGTTATGGCACTGTCCAATGGTCTGGTGTTGAGTTATTAATGTTTTCTAACCCATTCAGAGTGGTGGTTGAATGAATATATCGGTCCCAATGGCTATATTGCCTCACCATGGAAAAGTGCCATGTGTCGCTATTATGATATCCCGGTGAAGCTCCAATTCTGTAAATGTTTTGTCTACGAAGTTCCCTCTGGAACCTTTTGTAAATTTTCAAACTTATCTCTCTTCTTACTTTGCTTTCTAGCCTTCTTTCCAGTGAGCTTCGTCTCGATAGTTCATTTTCCATTCGGATTCTTATCTTCTATGGTCTTAGTCACTTCGCATTGTTGAGATTCTTCCCTAGGGTTCCTGGATAATACTTCTTTTTTATCTGAGATAGATACTTCGGTCTCCTGTGAGTCTTCTAATGTTCTTGCAGCTTCGACATATGGGTTTCTAGTGTTAAATATATTCGATCTATTCTCCTATTCTTCAATCAAGTATGCGATCCTTCTAGTCATGAAATCTTTTAACTCTTGTCTCTTCTACTCCAAAACATCTTCTTCTTCTTTTCATTTGTCTTGATCTCTTTCAATCCAAGGTTTCCCTAGTAACATGGTAAATGGGGCGTTGTCCTCAATAAATTGAATAATATCAAAATCTTCTTTTGTCGAAGCTCCATTTGCATTCATAGGTATCTGAGCGAGCCTCCCACACAGGTTTACTAGTTTTCCTTTGAATAACCCTATTCCTCCTAAGTTCTCTCTGTCATGATATTCACATGCGTTTCCTCATCTAGAACACAGTCAATGTCGAAGTCTCCTATTCTTTCTTCAAGGCATTCCTTGTCTTTAAATATCTCTGATGATCTAACATGTCGGTGGTCATTCAAGTTTTCTTTCATCTGTAGCAATACCTTCTCTGATTCTTTCTGGGGTTCTACTATAGCCTTATTTTTTGGATCTTCCTTAGGGTTTTCTTGTCTTATGTTTATACTTTCAAGCTTAGCAATCATTCTAGGGCAATCCAACACTTCATGGTTCATATCTTTGCAACAAAGAAAACTAGGTCTTCTCCCAGGGCATGCCTTAGCAAGATGTCTCAGTTTTCTATAGTTGTAATAGAGGTTTAATCCTCTCTTTTTTTTAAATGATCCCCATCTTCTCCTATACTGCGCGCTAGGGTCATAGGATCTAACCTGCAATAAATTATTTCTAGGATCCTGCATCCATTTGTTAGTCCAAACATTATTTTTATGCATAGGTATAACATATCTTTCACTATTCTTATCAGATCTACTCATATCAAATCTTCTTTCATCTATTAATACCCTATTTTTCAAACTAGGACAGACTCTATTAAACATAACTAGATCCACACTCTAGAAACAAAAATTTCCACTTATCTTACTTCTACAGAGCACAAAGCTTCCAGATCCAAAACTTTTAAATATTCCTACATTTATCAGAGCATAGAGCTTGCAGATCTTACCTCTTTTTAATCAAGAATTCCCACTTTTACCTTTCTTAGGGCACAAAGCTTTCGGATCTTACCTCTTTTCTTCAAATCAGAATTATTTTCCTTAGCACAGAGCTTCTTAGGTCAAGTAGAATTCTACGCACTAGGGAAACAAATCTACATTTGGAGCTTTCTCAGTTTCAGGATGGATCTTTGCACAAATCTTCTTCTTTCTCATTTCCCAGCAATCAGAATTTTAGGTCCTAGCAATGAAACCATTTGTTGGCACAGGGGTAGACCCAGAGTTCAACACTACAAAAGCACACCAACAAATCCCTAATTACAGGCCCTTTTGGCAACACCTGCGAAGTAGATGAAGTCTCATCTGAGGTAGAGGCAGGGGTGGTTGCAAGACTTAGGTGTTTGCAACCTTAGTTGGGACACAGATCTATGATTATAATACTTAATAAAGCACTTAGCACTGTTAGTTCCTCAATATACAATCAATAATCACTTCGTTGATAAAACAGGGCTTCGCACCATTCACATTGATATAACGTACTTAAGCACTTAGCATCAATAGATAGGTCATATCTAGTAGATCAATCACTCAACACATTCATATAGATCATATATAACCTTCTTATACATCATTAGCACCAAGCATAAGCGTATCTATTTAATCATCTCTAAGAACTTAGCAAAAGAAGACATAAACATATCAAGACAAGCACAAATCAAGACAACACAGTGTTTACGTGGTTCACCCCCACCCTGGGGCTATGTCCACCAACTCTTCTTCTTTACTGTCTTCATTCAATCGGTTACAAGCACAAAGCCATCAAAACCCTACTCCGCATAGGACAGAAGATCTGTGCAGCTTGCTAGATCCTTCTTCCTTGTGTTATAGCACTCAACCTTCCACAATCTATTACAAGGACCTTCACTTAGCTCTGCAAGTATCTTACAGTCATGCAAAAATCACTTATAGACTCTTCTTGCACTTAGCATACATTCACATCACATAGATGCACTATTCAACTACTTCTTACATTCCCTATCCTTCTATTTATACATAAAAAATAGGCCTAAACATGGGTAAACCCATGGACCGACATCCCATTCCCATTACATATTCCCAAAAACCAAAAAAGGACCCAAAAGTGGGTTGAGATCCCTTGATATTCGCTTCATCTTGCACTCCTCCTTTGACAGGTTGTCGAAGTCCCAAAATAGGTCAATATGACCAAGAATCTCCCAGAACTTGGTCAAGGGCCAAAAAAGAGCACACCAAAATTAAAATGGACAATATGCATACAAATGGGGTAAAGTGGCTAAGTTTCCTCCCTCCCTAAAGGAGTTATGTCTCACCCAAGAGGGCCCTAAGACTCCCTGCTAAATATCGAAGGTAATAGAATCAATTATAAGGGCCCTTGTGGGCTTAACAACCAGTCGGTCAGATCCCCTTGGAGAGGTAATCATCCATAAAGGTTGTGTGTTGTCTGACCCTTAGCTAACCGAGTGTACCTGTAGAATACCCCCTGCAAGTAACCTATGAGACACCTAACTCAAACAACTAATAAACCACTGTATAATTGATGCACAGGCAAGCAATCGTAAGTTAGGTCCACCGTATGGGCAGGGTAGCAAAGACCAAAACCTTGAAAGAACCACCTCTCATGTAGGTAAAGGAACTAAAAATATCCCCATATACGAATAGATCCCTAGAAATACTTTTGATGCTAGGAAGGTATCAGAGGGATATCCCTTCAATCGACTTCGTGTGACCTCGTGATTAACTCTGTGTGAGCAGAGCCTCCTGATCTTTCCAATTATGCAACGGATTTCTCCACTCCCTTACTCAGACACATATGTTGATTTAATTTCCTTGGAGAAGTTTACTCACAAAATCTTATTCCAAGGCACTAATCCTAGGCTAGTTTGTGCACCCTAGAAAATAAAATCATTACTAATAAATTTTAAATTATAGCATTGATTTTATGGCCATGATTACTCAAAAAGGTATGGTAATGGCACTCATGTTTTTATGACTATGCAAAAAAAGTAAATATCAAAGTAATGCAAAGTCCTAACTTTAACTTCTGATGAATGATAATTTTATTGGATTTATCAGTAAATGCGGACATAAACTGATCTCCCTAGATCCACCTAGATCTAGAACAAAACAAGATGGGACATGATGCTTTCCCTAAACTCTAATCATTGAATTTACTATCTGATAAGAGATGAGTCACATACAATTTAAATATCGCTTCCTCATATCTTTGTTGTCCTCGTTCCACGCCAGTGCTCTTGTGATATTGGATTTGCGAAGGAACACAAACCAATCAAAGTTAAAGCAACAATAGTATACTCAATGATAACTTATGCATGTGATCAAGGAATCATGCAATAAAATGAGAATGATTTTATGGGAAAGAAACATGCCACTATATTATATTAAGTAAAAGTGGAAGATACAACCAAACAGTCTTGATGTTGCAAGGTCCCCTTTTAGTGTCCCTTTTCTCCAACACACACACTTGCTCCAAACTTGCATGAAGAAGATCCCCAATAACTTGATGAACTAAAATGAAGCCCTCAAGTATCAACTGAAGTAGAATTCCTCATACAATTCTTATCTTATTGAACCTTCATTAACCTTAATTATTTTCTTAACCTTTTCCATGAGAAATCCCTCCTTATATAGGGGAAAGAGAGATGGTTAAAGAGATTAGGATGATCCCACCAAATCAGAGAAGCGAGCAGGATCCCAACCATACGGATGCCACCTCACCTTCTAGAAGATTCCCTTCTAGAACTTTCGGGAACCTCGACCTTTTCTTAGTCTTTCAGCATCATTGCACCCTAGTTATAGGATAGCCTGCAGTGATGTCACAATCCAATTTTAGGGCAGACAATGGCAATCAGGCATCGCCACATTCTGCGCATAGTGCAACCTACAGCGATCTTCTTTAATAGGGTTTTGTAGAAGATAAATCGAGTCACTTTTCTCATGAATAAAGGCTCTTTTCGAAACATGAACACATGTTGTAAAAGGATCACTGGGGTGACCAAAATAATGTGTAATAGAATGCCCCCCAAATTATGAGGTCGGAACTTGTGACAGCCAAAATACTTTGTAGAATGTGTGTATGTCGGACGCAAGGAGTGCACCAATCGAGAACCTACAAACAATCAAGCATATGCATAATGTGATACCATTTCTGAGGGAGGCATTCCCATGCTCATACTACAAGCAATCTAAAATATAAATGTCATTCATGGCCACCAATCATACATTGTGGATCAATGTCACCAAGATTCCACATAACCACCAGGAATTCACTGTGAATTTATGCTCTAAAATACTCAAAGTCGGACATATCCACGAGACATACAAAGTGGATCTATGTGTCAATACAAATCATAAATACTCCATCGCACCCTGGATCAAAACGATGAGATCCAGGGTCTTCAATCCTGTCATCCGTAAGTATGAATCTAGCCATGCGATTACAAGTGTTGAATTCGAACATGGTAGAAACCACTTGATTACTGACCCTTGATGAAAATCGTTAACAAGTGCGAGGGAAATCACCATTGATGTCAATGACTCCCAAGGTACCTTAGTACAATCCAAATAATGTGAATGAATGAGCTGAAGTCGAACACTCGATGGAATCTCTCAATCAAAGGTCAATGATGTGAACCCATTGTCGAAAGTGAAGAAACATGTCATTGAGGCATGCAGGTTCCAAGGTACTAAATGATTTCTAAGTCTTGTTCTCGGATAATGATTTGAAGTCAACAAGAAAAGACTCGTCACAGGAGGGCCTTGATGTATCCCCCATCAGTGACATGAAATAAGTAACATATTTGAGGTATATCAAATTATAAAAATGATTTAAAACTGACATAGGGAAGGCCAATAAGGAAAGAATTTATAACTGTAGATGGTCGACTCGATAGAGGGATCATTTAGGGTTGGAATTATCTTAAACATATGAATGACACAACAATGGTCTTAGCAGCATTGACTCAAGGATGACCCAAGATATGAACTTGCGGAAGGCCAAATGAGACGCAAAGGGAATTCCCAACCCGGACACAATGATGAAGGGGGTGTCATGTTCAAGAGTGACTATTACTGCCACTAACAAAAATACAGAGACACATTTCTTTCCCAAAGTTTCCCCCACCATTTTTGGCGAGTACCTCTTTATTTTTACGCAAGATTGAGGAGGATAACATATGATTGTTGATGTAATCTCATCCTTCGGATGAGTCCCTTAGAGTATTTTTAACGAACCCTAAGAAGGAGAGGTTTGGTCCCATATGGGTCTTTCGATGTTTGTTTAACGAGTCCAAAGAGAGAAAACTTGGGGGTTTTTCATGTTTACAGAGTCTGAAAAACACTTAAAGAGGACTCCACAAGTTCTTTTTTCATAAATTAAACTGATGAGACAGAAAAAGTGATAACCTACTGCTCATCAAATGTTTTCTTTAGATACTTTTATGAGCATGAAAAGAACAAGATCGCTCGGCAATCTTTTCATGTTTAGAGAGTCTGAAAAGAGCTTAAAGGTGACTCCATGTGGTTCCTTTTTCATGTAACCTTTACGAGTCTGAAAAACTGATAAAATTCTACTTGGTTGTGTTCTCATTGATTTAGGAGCATGAGAATGAACAAATATTGAGCTCGAGGTTTTTCCTGAAAAACCTAAAAACGTATTTGTACATGCGACAAATGTAAAAAACAAACCAAGAAACATATATGTGTTCCATCGTTTGCACTCCTAGATTTTTCATATGAAAAAAATCAAACACTTGCGATGTCGTTAGGACTTTAGGGTTTAGGTGAAACACATAAAATAATATAAAATATAAATGGAAAAGTGAAAAAGTTAATAAATATAGGTAAAAACTTCATTTTACCATTCCATTGTTATTTCACCCAAACCTTGTTCCAAAACCCCCATTATACCTCAATCTTCTACTGTGGATTGCGAGAGGCATGATCAATCATTTGGCGAACGGTCTCCGTTGAATAGGTAATCTTCTTGTCCTCTTCATTTTCCATGGATTAATTTTTGTTTTTATTGGTTAAAAGTAGGCTTTTGGGCTGAACTCATGAGGGTATTTGCACGCGAAGGTCGCTGCAAGTGCCTTATATCGAGCCCTACGTCAATCCAGGGTTGCTGCAAGCGGCACTATGGCTAACCTGCGGTGATTCCACACTGTGTGTGTGCCTTCACTCATGGCGTGTGCAGCTCAAAAACGTTTTATGGAAGTTTGGCCAATAAAAATCTCCAAGGAGGCAAAATAAAGATGATAATCTCTGTTTGTGGTTCCAATGCAAGTTTTTTATGGTTAGAATGTTGGAGTGGAGGGAGAGAGAGAATGAGGATGAGGATTACTTTGTCGGGAATGACCTAGGAATAGTTAATGGCCTCTGCTAGTGTGGGTTGCTAAATTTCTTCAAAATCTAGGGCATGAGGGCTCAATTGAGGTTGCTCGAATATTTAGTCCACATGTGGGATGTGGACCAGTAGGGATTCCATGTGGGGGCTCACATACTCAGTATAGATATTGAGGATATCTATTTTTTGACAAGGTTGTCTCACCGTGGGTCCCGTGTGACATTGACAGGTAGCAGGGGTGGTGGACTGCCAATGAATGAGTATACTCGGAAATATTGTGTACCAGAGGCTAAGAGATGTAGCGACAAGGTCGTTATTAGGAATGTCTAGGAATTTCCCCTATGGACCATCCTTTTCACCATCTCATGCATGGTGGGGAGTGCATATCCTCATATGTCTCTTTAGAGATACTTTCAGTATGTAGTGAAGTGCATGGAGCCCCACGTCTTTAATTGGTGTGGCGAGGTTCTTTGGAGCATGAAGAAACAGTTGACCAAGTGTAGAAAAGGTGACCTGAAACAGTTTGGATATGGGTCAATTTTGTTGTCCTTCTTCCTGGAGAGGGTTCCACACTTGCGCCTATAGGTAGAGTGGGGCATACCAGCCCCACAAGATCCAAGAATGAAGAGGTGGTGTTACCTCATGGCTCGACATGTGACTGGTCCTATCGTCAAATATAATGATGTGTTCTTCTATTGGTTGAGGCCCCAGATGTTGATGGTATATGACTACGCATATGTCATTTTGGACTTCAGAGGTGACCCAGACTTGGTTCTTACCGAAGGCTCTCAATGGGAGAACTTAGGTAAGAAGCACATTTTTTTTTTATAATATTTTTTTAATTTCGAATTTGAATTTTTTTTAGGTTTTCGATATGATGACTAATCAAAAATGTCTTTGAAAATGCATACATGTGACCTCACTAACCTCCAGGTTCATCCCCCATATAGAGGTGAGGAGATAGAATTGAGATAGCATGATTAGTCATTGTCGACTACGAGGCTATAGAGAAAAACCTAGAGGGGTTGATGGCGGATGTCCCAAATATCTCTATCGATGAGATCACGAGACATTACCAGTGCCACACAGTGGGTGTATCTGGTTTTATCAGTTGATTGCTCTGTAGAGTAGCATGGGAAGTCGTATGTTATCATGAGTAGTGTCCTTGATGCTATATTTGTATATGAAGCCATGTGCTTCCCATTTTTGATATTTTGGTCTTTAGACAAAAACACTTTTTGTAAAACTTCTATCGTTATATATACATGAGGCTTCTATCGGCTTACTTTCTTTATATACAAAATGTGATTGGATTTATAAGTGTCTCAAATGTTTGTCTAACACATAATTAGCTAATGCATCTATTAATGTATTTAGACATCTAGGAATGTGTTGACATTAAATGTAATCAAAATGACACTCCAAGAGGTGGATTCGTAAATACACCCTTAAAAAAGTAGAAATTCAGATAGCAAAGACATTACTCAATTGTAGTACTACTAACTACGAACTGAGTCATACAACAAGATGACAGATTCCAAGTGAAACAATGTCGATCAGCAATTCGATGACTGCATTGTATTTTACGATATTGTTAGTTGCATGACCAAGGCAAACACCATGTAGATTGATTAGTTCATTCATAGGTGTGTAGATTTCCCAAGTAGTAGATGCTAAGTTCTGAGTACTACAACTAGTGCCATCCAATGTAGGGTAGTGAAGACACTGACATTTGGAAACCAAGCACAACGCAAGGTAAGCAGTTGGGGGTTGAAACCAAACAACAAAAAATCACACAAAAGTATGATACAATAAAAATACAAGCACTCATGCAAAAATGACTTAAGCAAGACCAAGTGTATGAAAGGTATTAGGGTCCTAACCCACACATAGGTAGAACAATATATTTGGATGTAATAAAGGTCAATATTAATAAGGCCTTTCAATAAAATAGAATAAGGCAGATGTAAGAAGACCTAATAGAAGCTCCCGCTTCTAGAAGGATCTTCCTCTAGATGCTTCTTTTTAGTATAAATAGGAGTCGAGGGTATGAGAACCCTAGCTTGGATATTATTGTAATAGAGCTCTGCTCAACTAGAGGTTGCCCCCTCGAAGAGGCCCGTGAACATTGCTTTCAGATTCAAAGTGTTATTTCTGTTGTTATTCTTATATCATTTATGTGTTATTGTGGTGAATGTTCTGGTTATATTGTTGTTAATCTGTCATTACTATCATTTTACTTATGTTCTACATACATTTTATATCTGGTATATTACAAGTGGTATCAGAGCACTTTCCTTGGCAGAAAGTGTGGGTTAAATTTTTTTCAGGGTAGAGACGTATTCTAGCGTCTTTAAGCCAGAGATCTGTCGTTGCGCACATAAACCCGTGGTTGAGGGATTCATACACGCAGGAAATACAAGTGGTACTTAAGCGCACATCTGTTGGCCACCCTTGTAACCCATGTTGGTACCCCTTCAAGTGGTAGCACATCAGACAACACCTATGTATGGATTGGCCTAGATTACCTGAATCCCTCTTTAGATAAACCAATCGGTTGCCTAACTGTTATAGTGTCACCGAGAACAACACTCGGGAAGATACTCTCTAGTACCTGGGTAGTCAGGTAGTACGACTAAGGGTACGGTCTATCCTCCTTAGTTAGTGCCCTGAGATATTGGGCTGAGTACTATTGTTGGACCCCACATGTATATCAGAGAGCTATAGCACAGGGCAAACCCTTGTCTGTAGAACCCTTGAATACATAACCCTTTGGGACAGAAACATAAACAAATTAAAAAAGACAAGATCTATTGGCATGCAACTGTGTTCAAGTTGCCAAGTAAATACACATTTCTTTCTGGTTAAACATTTGGGCATTTCCTCTCTGCAGTATTCATCACACCAGAGTATAACTCTATTAAAAAAAAGAAAAAAGAAAAAAGTCTGGAAATTTTTTCACCATTATTTGAGACCTATTCCATTGGATTCATCTCTTTGTCCTTATCACATTCATCCATATCATTTTTTCAGCAAAAAAAAATTTACCCCGCCTGCCCCTTTTCAATTCCCCCATCCTTATGGCCCATACTCATAGCCAAGCCTTGGAAGCTCGCTTCAAAACCTTGCAATCTGGTCTCATTGAGACCCAACAAGAAGTGAAACAACTCATTGCCAATGTTTCTGCCATCAATACAACCATGCAGTCCTCAATGGGAGAAATCAAATAGGACCTCACCACCTAGCTTGAATCATTTTTTTCAGTACTCTGCACCAAACTGCATATCCTTACAGATAACCCTTCCTCTTCCTCACCCCCACATACTGAAGGTTAACATTCCCGTCATTCCCATACTGTGCATACCCATCACTTTCAACGTGACCTACGCCTTCCACAGGTAGATGTGACCAAATTTGATGGCTCGTACCCCACTGGTTGGGTAACCCAAATGGAACATTACTTCTCTTTATATATCATTATAGATGACTTGGCCAAACTTCGATATGGTGTTCTCCATCTAGATCAAGAACGTTGGCAATGGTGGCAATGGAGAAAAAATTCTCGTCAAGGGTATATTGCTTGGACACAATTTGTGGCAGAGCTTTGTGGCAGACACCAACCATTTGGGACATTTGATAAAGATGAAAAAATTAGGAATAGTGGAAGACTTTATAGCTGCCTTTGAGCACCTAGCTTTTAGAACAGAGGGCATGTATGATGCCTTTTTCTGAGAGTGTTTTATCAGTGGCCTCAAGGATGAGATTCGGACCCATGTCCTCATGGATCGACCTAAGAGTTGGGTAGAGGCTACCAAAAGAGCTAAAGAAGCACAACAGGTTGTATCTTCTCAAAACCACAAACCCTCCTTTATCCCTCACCCTAAACCAGTAAATCCCACTACTCCCTCTGCTCCACTAAAGATTCAAAAATTGACCAGGGCTGAAATGGTTGAATGCCAAATCAAAGGCCTTTGTTATAACTATGATGACAAATATTTCCTAGGCCACAAATGTAAAGAACAAAAGATTTTTATGGCCATCTCCGAGGAGATTTCGAAAGAAGATGAAGAAACTCCCTCTATGTCTGAGTCACCTGAATCCACTGACATAACCCCTCCCTTAGACCCTCCCGAAGTAGAACCGATCATTTCCCTCAATGCTCTCACTGGCTTCTCAGCTCCCCAAACCCTCAAGCTAATCAGTTACATCAAGAATCGGAAGGTCATCATTCTGGTTGATAGTGGCAGCACCCATAATTTTATTCATCGTCACATTGCCCAAGAAACTCATTGCTACATCCATGCCATCAATAATTTCCAAATCATGATTGCCAATGGTGGTTCCATGAAATGTGGAGGGCATTTTGAAAATGTGCGTCTCCAAATTGGTGACTACCACCTGAAATCCCATATGTTTGCTATCGACATGGGAGGGTGTGAAATTGTGTTGGGTGCAGACTGGCTAAGGACTTTGGGTCCCATTCTCATGGATTTTAAAGACTTAACCATGTAATTTGACCAGGAGGTCCACCAATATAAGTTCCAAGGCATCATCGTTGGTTCACATGAGATCATTAGTTCCCATCGCATGGAAAAGCTGCTCAAAAAGGGTCATTTTGGTGTTATCGCCCAACTCCATACCATACAAGCAATAGAGACACCCTTGGTACCGCAATACCTCCAAGCCATCCTTTCTAAACATCAATTAGTATTTTCCACTCCCTAAGGCCTCTCTCCTTCCCATGGTGTTCATGATCATTCCATTCCCCTTGTACCCGGAAGCCTTCCTCCCAATATTCGTCTGTATCATCACCACTTTTCCCAAAAAAATAAAATTGAGAAAATGGTCCAGGAACTCCTTAATGCAGGTGTTATCCACCCTAGTAGGAGCCCCTACTCGTCTCCAGTGGTCATGGTCCTAAAGAAAGAAGGTTCTTGGAGAATGTGTCCTGACTTCCGTGCCCTCAACAAACTTACCATCAAAGACAAATTCCCCATTCCTGTCATTGATGACCTCCTGGATGAATTGAGTGGTGCCCAATTCTTCATTAAACTGGATCTTCATTCGGGCTACCACCAAATACGTATGGTAGAGGTAGATATTCCCAAGACTACCTTTAGAACTCATGAGGGCCACTATGAGTTTTTGGTCATGCCCTTTGGCTTGTGTAATTCCCCCTCCACCTTCCAAAGCCTCATGAATCATGTCTTATGTCCTTTTCTCCGCCATTTTGTTTTAGTTTTCTTTGATGATATCCTCATCTATAGAAAAACCTGGACAAACCATCTTGCTCATGTGGATCGAGTTCTCCACCTACTCTCTCAGCACCAACTTTTCCTAAAACAGTCTAAATGTGCTTTTGGCGCCTCAGAAGTAGAATACTTGGGTCATCTGGTTGGCAAAGATGGCGTCAGGGTGGATCCTAAAAAGATTGAAGCTATGCAAGACTGGCCTCACCCAAAGACTCTTAAGATCTTGCATGTATTTCTAGGCTTAACAGTGTATTATCGCAAGTATGTTAAGAATTATGGGAAGATTGTAGCACCTCTCACTACTCTCCTCAAAAATAACTCTTTCACTTGGACTCCAGCCGCTGATCAAGCTTTTCAAACCTTGAAGATGGCCATGTGCACCACTCCAGTCCTCGCCCTTCCCAATTTCACAAGGACCTTTGTGTTGGAATTTGATGCCTCAGGGAAAGGAATTGGTGCAGTCCTTATGCAAGAGGGTTGACCTTTGGCCTTTACCAGTAAGCAACTATCTGAAAGAAATCTAGGCAAATCCATCTATGAAAAGGAAATTTTTGGCTATTTTGCATGTCATGGATCTATGGTGTCCCTATCTATTGGGGCAA
>JASDQU010712464.1:15131-38195 GCA_032191745.1 Picea mariana | reverse complement strand
GGAACATGAGGCTCTGATGTGAACATTTTCGATGACTCCAAGTTTAATGGATATGTCAAGAGGAACAGTGGGTGAAATGTTACTCAGGTTCCCTTCATATAGCACGTCAAGTGTTGACTCGGGAACAAAGGAAATGACAACAACAGTCGATGGAGTCGAAATCCGTTGGTAAATCTCTATGGTGTGTTGTTCTAGGAAGAGAATGGAACGATGATGTCCATTGTCCCATGAGGTGTCTTCCATAGACATGATTGACATGATCATCTCATTGATAGGAAAAATCACATGAAATGGATCGAGAGATGAATCATAGAGAGAGGGAGTAGACGGGGTTGTCAATTGAATGGCTTGATAAGTGGATTCAACTAGACTTAAGGGCATATGTTCACCATAGTGAATATAATTACCAGGGTCAAGCACTATCCACAGTTCATGAGATGCATGAGACGTGGGGGTTTTGTGAACAGAGGTGGAAATCATGTTGATTGAGGCAACAAAAGGATGTGGAATATCAGGTGGTGGGATTGAGAATGTACCCATCAAAGTTGAATATTTTAGAAGACCCACGCCGACATTCTCGTACCCAGTAGGTGTCTTTGAGATAAAGGGTACGTTTCTAGTACAATAATCGGAATTAAAAAAGGCCAGTTGGTCAACAGTAACGACCTTTCCTTGGTGTGGGAAACATAACACACAGAAAAGGGTAGACACAATTGCACGCATGGAATCAATCCAGCTATAGCCAAGTAAGAGTTTATAATCAAAAGGCACATCAAATACCTCGACTTTGAAATTGACCGATTTTCCTTCCAACATAATAGACAATGGGGGAAGAACACCATAGGGTTTAAAACCGGAAGCATTGAAGGCCTTGAGTGTATTGTGTGATTCGATGAGGGGAGGAGGGCCAATAGATTTCCAATAGGTAATAGACATAACACACATCAAGGCACTCTCGTCAATAATGGTTCTATAGATATTCTTATTCTCTATGACAACTTGGATCTGAAATGCTAACTGAGGAGGTAGCCTTGGAATGTGATCTTCCAGGTCAAGGATTATCAAATTTTTATCTGTGGGATCAATCCCAGCAATTTATTTTAACATTGCCTTCCATTGAGCAGGAAAACTTTGAAGGACTTCGAGAGATGACATCATGGAGGGTGCTTGTGCATGGTCTTCTACAATACTATAGTTTTGAGCAGCAAGTGCATGAGGATTAAAGGAAAAATTTCGAACAATTCCCTTTGGAGGGGGGCAGAGAACTATGTTGAGCCCTGGTCATTCGAGATGAAGAGGATTGTTGGGAGGTGAAGTTGAGGGAGGTAGTTGAACCAACAAAGGTGGTAAATCATCAACCTTATCCTTTGAAGGAGAGTAATCTTTGGCCCAAGTTGTGATTGCAACGTCGTTCTTTTTTGAATCACCAGTACACATAAGGACATACAAAGTGGTGGAAGGATAAGGTTGGTCATGAATGACCAATTGGGCTTGCTGATGAGAGGGGATAGGTTGTGATAAAATGGCAGGTGTGGGAGGCTTCCTAGTTCCTTGAAGGACCTTAGTGACCTTGGCTCGTCTTGGAAAATATTTCGTGTAGTGATCGTCACCATAGATAAGTAAAGGATATCGAGGTTTACGCTTATCCTTATCATCAGAAGGTTGTGTTTTGGGTTTTTCAGATTGCGGATTATTATTGTTATCCTCCTTGTTCTTACCCTTTCCTTCTTTAGATTTATTTTTACCGTTAGGGGTAGACTGAATTGAATTAACCTTATAAGTTTTATCAGTGGAAGGAGTAGGAGTCGGAGCATGTTGAACATTAGAAGCATTAGATTTTGGATTGGTGTAAGGGGCATGCGTGGATTGAGTTTCAGCATGGAAGGTTCCAATCACACCATCAGCAGTATGAGAAGCGGTTGGGGTTGTTGAGGTAGCAGTGGCAGAAGGGTGAGGAGCGTCAGGGAATAAATGAGATTTAGGTACTAAGCACGACTAATTGCCTGCTCTTTAGTGACAACTCCACCCATGGAAATATCATGGGTGATTTTACTAATGAATGATTTGGTGAACCAATTAGCCAATAACTGATCAGGAAGATTGATTTTGATCAAACTTCATCTTTGTCTCCACTCGTGAATGTGATCGGAAATATGAGTGGCAGAAGATTGCTTAAAGGAAATCAAAATTTCAATTTTTGTCTCGTAACGAATTGGCAATTGGTAATGTGTGAGGAAAGCCATGGATAGGGTATTAAAGTCATTAAAGAACCCTTGTGGTAATTCTATGTACCACTTTGTTTCCGAACCCGTGAGAGTTCGCTAGAAGAGTCGTAACCTAATGGAGTCGTCCATCAATGAGTTGGACAAACACCAAAGGTGAAAAGTCATAACATGATTGTTTGGGTCTCCTCCGGTCGACCGTCAAACTTGGGAATGTCGGACGGTAATTTGGCTGGTATGACGGGCCAATGGGGAGAATGTGAGATAGGATCACAAGATCCTAGACAAATCGGGTAAATCCAAAGTGGCTAAAAAGGGCAACTGTCTATTCACGTGAGGATACTGGTGACTTTGGGAAGGAATTCCCATCAGTATACCAGTAGGACCGTAAGTAGTCTGCATGTAAGTCGAAATTCCTGACAGATTTTGTTGTGGAGGATTTGGAGGCATGTAGCCCATAGGGTTAGGTTGATTAGATATGTTCCCTTGAAAAGGGACACTAGAGTGAACGTTTGGACCCCAAGCAGGATTCAAAGAAACTGGATACGGTTGGCCAAATATAGGGGGTACAAAAGAGTTACCTTGAGGATGTTTCCCCCCAGATGATTGTAGATTTCCTTTGGAAAGAAGGTTGAAAAGTTGGGCTAGTAGTCCTGTTTAAATATCAATCCCTTGTATCTTTGTTGTCCTTGTTCCACTCCGGTGCACTTGTGATATTGGATCTGCAAAGGAACACAAACCAACCAAAGTGAAAGAAACAATAGTATACTCAACGATAACTTTTTCATGTGATCAAGGAATCATGCAATAAAATGAGAATGATTTTATGGGAAAGAAACATGTCACTGTATTATATTAAGTGGAAGATACAACCAAATGGCCTTGATGTTGCAAGGTCCCCTTTTAGTGGCTATTTTCTCCAACACACACACTTGATCCAAACTTGCATGAAGAAGATCCCCAATAACTTGATGAACTGAAATGAAGCCCTCAAGGATCAACTGAAGTAGAATTCCTCACACAATTCTTAGCCTATTCAACCTTCATTAACCTTAATTCTTTTCTTAACCTTTTCCATGATAAATACCTCCTTATATAATGGAAAGATAGATAGTTAAAGAGATTAGGATGATCCCACCAAATCAGATAAGCGAGTAGGCTCCCAACCATATAGATGCCACCTCACCTTCTAGAAGATTCCCTTCTAGAAATTTCATGAACCTCGACCTTTTATTAGTCTTTTAGCATCGTCGCACCCTAGTTATAGGACAGCCTGTGGTAATGTCGCAAACTAGTTTCAGGGCAGAGAATGGCAATCAAGCATCGCCACATCCTACACATAGTGCAGTCTACGGCGATCTTCTTTAATAGGGTTTTGTAGAAGAGAAATCTAGCCACTTTTCTCATTAAGAAAGGCTCTTTTGGGAACATGAACACATGTTGTAAAAGGATCATTGGGGTGACCAAAATAATGTGTAACAGATATGCTCCTAAAAAATGATGCAATTTTCAAATTCAACTCTTCAATTCAGAAGTAAAGATGCAATGTTTCACTATATGCACGAAGCTAATGATAGAGATTCAAAGACAAAAATGCCAAGCAATGCAAAATGCCTATTTTTTTGTATTTTCAATATATTAAAACTAAAAATGCATGGACTGAAAAAATAACTTGATATATAACCTTACTGTGTATAAAAAAGAGATAACTCGAGTAGGATACCAAGCAACAAAAAAAACATCCCAATGTGCAAGGACAATAAAAATGAAAAAATGAAGAGAAAGACTTCGCCCAGAAATTCAACCAAAAGAGGGTTTCATGTCATCCCACAGGCACTCAACAGGCACTACAAAGACCTAAGAAGGCTCAGTAAGCATCAAAACCCACCCAGCAAATAGGCAAGGAAAAGAGGTGTACATGACATTTTGGACAAACAGAGCGTATATATGCAACTTGCAGTGAGACAGCATGCATGTATACACGACTGTCAAGGAAAAAGGCATGTATATGCTTTAAAACAAGGCTAGGTAAGGGAGGAAGGTTGAAAACTCAGACCCAGAGTAAACAAGAGCTATCAAGCAATGTTACAACAAGAACCACAATAGAAACGAGAGCAATCTAAAGAGAAAAGTACTTCAAACCCTAAGAAAGAAGATTCATCTCGAGTATGGTCGCCAATTCTGCTTCTAAAAAATGAGGAAAATCTCTCTATGGATAGGATAAACCACAACAGACGGATGTGACTGTAGAAATAAACTCTATCCCAACAACATTCTATATAAACCAATGTGCAAGCGAGATAAGAAAGGGACCTACCTTGTCTAGATGTTTGATGATGTCCATCGTTGAGCACTTTGACCCAAATCTTTATACCTGCAACAAGTTCTCAACAAACAAGTGAAGAAAGCATATAGTGATAATATAAAAGGTTAGCACATTAGATAGTATAATCCACTAATATAAAAAACAAACATGTCCATGGATAATAACTCATATATTTGCAAGATATCAATTGGACGGGAAAGAGTATTTCTATTAATAAATGATCAGCAAAAGTGAAAATATTAGAGACTTTTGTGTCGGCGTGGTTCAAAACCGAGTAACCAAGTTCCTTCCAGCTAGGCCTCCACCACTTCAATCCTCCACCAAAGGTAAGCTCATAGAAAGGAGACAATGAGGTTCTCCATCAATAAGGGAAGAGCTTGGGGGATGAACACTATGTTTAGACTTAAAGGACAAAGGGATGCATACTCAATATGAAATAATAATTTCTCCAGAGTAACCTTGCTCTCAAAGTTGAATTCTCTCTCCTTTCCATAGCTCAGAATTGGGCTCTTTATAGCCTTCAAAATACAACTAAAGTCCTGAGTTGAAATGTTTCTAGTATATGGAAGGACAAGGATCAGAGATATCCTATCATAACATGGAAACCTGACATTTAATTTTGATTTTCTGGCACAAATACCGATATATGTGGGTTGTAGTGGAGCAGCCTACGTATACGCTTGTTGTATAGGGTGCAAGATGCGTACAAGTGGAAAAAATTGTATTTTTGTCTCTGTATTTATCAATTAGGGAAAGTGAGTCTGCATAGGGAAATGGAATAAGGTTCTCTCTGCAATATTTCTTAGGGTGAGGAAAATCTTTCTCTAACATTGGGCTTTTATTAATATAGTGGACCTAGTCCACCTTACATTGAATGACCACATTCTCATATATTAAATGACTTCCACTAATAATACATAACCACATTCCCATTGGGTACCTTCCTAGGTACCCCATATTACCTCCCTAGGTATACTACATCATCTTTTTGTTCTCCTGCCATGAGAGATCGTTTGGGCGTGCGAGAGCTTTTTTCCTCAAGAGAAACAAGCTCGAGACCCAATTCTTTGTACCCTGACCTCGTTGGGGACATGCATTAAGATGACAAGGAGAAGACTGTTCTGATACCACTGATCCGTATTTTATGAGCAAAACGAAATGAATACAGATTACTAAAATATGTTTAACATAGAATAAGAGAGACACAGTAAAACCGGTTTACTATTCAATAAGGAAATAAGTTGAAACTATAAAATGCAGCGGAAAACAAGCTTGCTGGAATGGTCGCGGCTTATCTCCGAGAATATATGTGATGGCTATGCTCATTCACAAGAATATTATTACAATGAGGCTCTAAAGTCCTTTTTACAATAAACAGGAATGTCAAAAACCCTAGACATCAAAAAACCCTAACCCTAGGAGATGAAGCGCCAAAAGTCATGTGGGCCTCATTTGGGTAAGTTAGTACATCAACTTCCCAGGGTCGTAACTTTTGCATACGATCTCCATTTTAGGTGCACGATAGCCTTTTGGAAAGGTCTATCTGAGGACTACACATTTTTTTCTATATATATAAAAAAAACATTACTATGGCGAGCCCTAAAAACGATGTTTAGGGCCTCAAAACGGCCCCGCAAGTCAGGGACCTAAAAACTTGGAAAAAAATGCCAAACTCAAAAACTGCCAAAATGAACCAGTTGGAATAGGTGGGAGGCCATCAACATCCATATAGATCAATCCTCCCCCCTTAGGAATCTATGGTCTCCAGTGCGTTGATTTCCCCCATCAAATGAGGAAATTTCTGTTGAATTTAGCCCTGGGTGAGCCACTTGCCTAGGTGCAGGAGGTGCCCTGCTTTGACAACTCTATAAAGTTGGATCCTTTGATGTCAGGTGCCCTTGATATGTGTGTCCACAATCTGATCATTGGATGCATGTTGCATGCAGTCAGGTTTGATCTCTATCGGTGTTAACTGTTATGTTATCTCTGAGGTGTCCAATAATGGTGGGAAATATGGCCGAAGGAGAGACACGTTGAAGATTGGGTGAAGTCAAAGAAAAGGGGGAATGTTGAGCACAAAAGCATTGTCACCCACAACCTTGGTGATGGTGTATGGCCCATATGGGAGTGGATGAAGCTTCCAATGGGGACATGTAAGGCATTCTTTTTGAAAGTGAAACCAAACTTTGTTTCCCACCTGAAACTTATGTGGCACCTGGTATTGATCATGGTGCTACTTGTACTTGGCCTTGGACTTCTGTAAAATATCTTGAACCTGTTGGCAGATGTGTTGGATATGCTCAATGAACCAGGTGGATTTGTTAGCTTCTGGTGGAGTAGGGGACAAGTTGGTCGAGGTGGTCGCCAGGGGTATTGCAACATCCATGGGGCCCAATGGTTGGAATCCCAACCCCACATGAAAGGGGTTGTGGCCAGTTGACCTATACAGGGCTTGGTTGTATCTATGTTGGTGTTGGCCCTTGGTTATGGAAGAAATTGAAGATTATGGAAGAAAGGTGAAGTACGAACTGCACAGAAGACACATTGACTGAGAATGGGTCAAAGTGATCAAAGAAGCAGAAAAGAAGAGTGAAGTAAGGGAAAATGAGTCGTTGAATGAGAATATCGAGAAATACAGATTAGCAAAGAAGATGGATCGTGGAAAAATCAGTAAGCAGACAAAGCCACCAACAGTTTCTTTGGAGCACCTTGCAGGAAAGAAGGAAATACAGGCTGGTGAAGCCCTGAAAATGTAGGTCAACTTGACCTAGGGTTTTAGACACCTAGGGTTTTGGATCTAGGGTTTTGATAGCTAGATGTTATCATGAAATGTATAAATAAGGACCTAGATGAGAGAAGATGGGTTTGTCACTTGTTGATTGTTCATTTTTGTTCATTCTGAATTGGTCATTGTGAGTTAAGAGAGTGATTATTGTCGTTGTGTAAGAGAAGTATTGTGAGGGGAGAGAGTTTGTATTGTAAGATATTCAGTTGGGTGCAAAGATCAACTCCATAGCTGGGTGCGTAGGGAGGGGAGAAAAGAAGAGAAAAAGAGAGAGATCTGCAAGCTAAGTGCATAGATAGAGCTATATGTTTTCATATAATATCAAGAAATGTAGTTCTGTGGACATAGTTCTATGGACATATCCCTAGGGAGAGGGTGAACCACGTATATCTTTTTGTTTTGTGTGATTGATTATGTGTTATTTTTATTTCTTTTATTATGTTATTGCATCATTGTGTTAGATCTGAGATATAGTTCGCATAGTAGGCTTAAAGGAGATAAAGAATAACTATATCTATGTGTATTTTTCCTTTGAATCCACTTGCATTTCCTCTGGCTGTAAACACATGTGTCCTGCAACCCCCTATTGCTACTTCGGGTGAGACTGCATCTGCTTCAAAAGTGTTTCTGAAAGGGCCAGTAGTTAGGGCTTGTTGGTGTGTTGTTAGATTTGAACCATGGGTCTTTCCATGTGCCAACAAATGGTTCTATTGTCGGGACAGATATCTTCTTGAGGGAATGTCAATGTGGTTTCCATCGAAGACAGAGATTCAGAAGTGGATAGAAGAACAAGAAAGGAACTTCGTTGAGGCTCAGAATAAAAAACCTAATATAAGTATAGAGGATTGGTTGGGAAGGTATATCTTCATTGATATACACGAGATTTTCTTTGGGGGAATTCATAAGGAACTATACAAGTGGCTAGCCAGGTTAGCAGATACCCATTTTGAAATCAGATCTAGACCACCTATGGTTTGGATGTCAATGTTTATTAATAAGTTCAAGAGAGTTGATAATGTTGTGTCAAGATCAGTAGATCATTGATTTGATAGCACTATTGGAGGGTACATCACTGAGTTTTCTATTGATAGAGTAGATTCATATAGCCAAGCAGAGATGTATTTCTTTAAGGGGCCGAGAGGAAAATTTTTACACTTTTTGAAGTTGAAGATCAAGATGCTATTGCATGAGAAGAACATCTTGAAGATATAGTAAGGGGGTCATATCAAAAAGCTAATGTTTAATAACTCAGACAGCGACATAGAGGTTGGACATACACGCAGTGGGAGAACCTTCAGAGAACTTCCTCTAGTAAACCTGTTTGAGCATAGCCATGAACCACTAGAATGAAATGAAGGGTTCTACAGTGGAGAAGAAGAAGATCTATTTAACGAGGAACAGTCAGAATAAGTTGGGGCAGAGGAAGAGAAGACTGAAGAACTTCATCAAGAAGAATCAGAAACTTCAGGAACTGCGCCAACTATCGAAGTAAGTACTATTACTCCTCATGTTGTTTTAGAAGCATTAAGTAACTAGAGTAGTCAAAGTTCTTAGAGCACTCAGAGCATTGTTACCATCATTTTAGTACATACTCAATTAAGAAACCTAGGGATATCTATGGAAGATGAAATGAGGCTACCTATCTTTAGAGGAGATGGATCTGAAGATCTTGATCAACACTAGTTCTTATGCGAAGTTGTATGGAGTATTAAGCAAGTCAATAATGAAGCAGTTAAGAGAGCTCAGTTTAGTACCACCTTAAGAGACCGTGCAATGAGCTGGTATATGAATTTTTCTACAGCGACTGCACAGCCTAAACTATTGAATAACATCAAAATTGTGTTGAGCACAGAATTTAAGAAACCCAAGTCGGAGTCGTAGTACCAAACTAAAATAAATCAAACAGAGAGTAGTTGAACCTGTTTGGGAGTTTGACCAGAGGTTTAATACCTTGAAAGGTCGTTTATGTTTTCAGATCCCAGATGAGCAGAACAAGGAATGGTTCATTGATGCCCTCCTACCACACATCAGAGTTCCTCTGATGCAGAAGAAGGTTGCTTCGCAGGCTGAGGCATTGGAGATCACCATAAAACTAGAATCATCCCCTATAGGATAATCCACCTCAGGTATGAGTCAAATTCTGAGTCAACTAATTAGCTTATCTCTACAGGTCGAAGATACGAAGAAAGACAAGGGAAAATATAAAAGAGAGGACATTTGGCGTATCAGATGCAAATCAAAAGGCCATGATAAGGAGCAATGTCCCCTATTTCATGAGTACTTAGCTTCTGGAGCTCTGATCCCTTTGAAGCAGGTTACTCTACCCTGGTGCGAGGTATGTAGAAATAGACATCGCCATGGTGAATGATATTACATGAAAAAATATGTTCAGACACCTACCAACCTTTACTGCACATTATGTAAATTTGTGGGGCACAATGAGAAGGATTGTAGGGCTTATGACCTCTTGCACAAAATATCAAGAGATACATATAGGATTCAAGGCAAAGTACAACAGGAAGAAAATGCTATGCAGTTTAATTCCCCGGGAAGAGAAAACTTCAACTCTCATGGTGGATTCAGAGGAATAGGAGGAGGAGGAAGCATGTGTCAAGGTTGAGGTCAGATCATTTTTTATAAGTACGCATGGTCATGACACTTGGCAAGGGATTGTCAGAACCCTTGTACCACTTGCAACTACTGCAACTCATTTGAACATGTTATTGAATATTGTCCAGCATTGTTAGCAAATCTCTAGGAGAGACGAGGAGGAAACCATCAAGTACAATTAATCTTAGCAGAACCTTGCTGAGAGGATCCTAGATTCATTGTTATTACTAGAGGAGGCATTGTTATAGGAGGAGATAGAGTGACCCCAGGAAAGACTATAGAAGAATCAAGGGTCAGAAGAGTTGCAGAGAAGACACAAGTGTTGGATCCGAGGGAAGAAAAGAAGACATTTGAAGAGGCAAGAAAATAATTTGGAAGAGAGTAGGCTTCTTCATCAAAGAAAGAACCAAAAGTGAGAGAATATGGAATGCCTTTGGCATATGATCAGTCTGCTTCACCCAGAGAAGGAAAAGAGGTAAGCAAGCTTATGGAATTATTATGTACTTGCATTAATTTGATTAAGGATGAAAGAATTGTACAAGAACTACAAAATTTGATCAGATAGTATGAGAGAGGAAAGATAGATACTCTATTGAATAGATCAGTACATCAAGTATATAGAAAGAGAAGGGAAAATAAGGAACTACACCTTAATGCTCATATTGGATATTATGACATAGATTATGTGGTCCTCGACTTGGGATCAGAAGTCAATGTTATGACGAAGTAGACCTGGGCACTGATGGGAAAACATAAGTTGATTTACTCCCCTATCAAGCTTAGGTTGGCTAATTAGTAGGTAGTAAGCCCCTTTGGAAGACTGGAGCATGTCCCTGTGGACATCGATGGGGTAAGGATGTTTGCGGACTTAGAGGTGATTGAGATAGTTGACGATAAGTGTCCTTATCCTGCACTGTTAGGAATTGATTGGGATTTCAACAATTCCACTTTTGTTGACTTAAAGAAAAGAAGAATGAAATTCGAAGGTGATGGCCTTAGGGTCATTGCACCTCTTGATCCTGATGAAGGTCGCAAATACACAGAACTCATCAGAGAAGAAGACTGTGCATACGAGCTAGAGAATATATATAAATTGACAGCAAGGCAGCAAGATTATATTAATCTTAGAGAAGATAGTAACTTAAGTTAGTGAAGTGACAATGCATGCTCATCAGATTCAAAAGAAGCACTAGATAATTGGCAGAACAAAATGTATGAATTTTCTACACGGAGATGTGCTAGATTGACAGGGAAGTTCGTTGGATTGGCACAGAAGTAAGTAATTTACCCACATTTGATGGTTTAAATCATTTAGAAACATTCTTGTCAAAATTTGAAGAAATTGTACTAGTAAATCAGCGACCGTTGGCACTAGAGGAAGCCTTGAAAGAAATGCCAGAAAGATGGTGGGGAACACATAACAAGAACATCGCGCATTGGGTGCAAGTTTTCACTTTAATTACAGTGTGCTTTTCAAAACAAGTCGAAGGGTGCAAAGTTCGGTACACAGATCAAAGTTGTCTGAAGGACCATGTGCAAAGTTGTGAGGAGGTCTGGAGCAGCATTCCTCAAGATCAGTGGGTGCATACGTTCATCAATACTTAGGACACAATGCCTATTAATTGGTATCTTCAAGAAGAATTGTGCCTCACCACTGCAGATTGGTACGATATGACTCAAAAATTTGTAGCTACATTTTTATTTTAAAGTCAGCACCTCTCAGTAGATCAAGCTCTACAAGTTGTAAGGTAGAAATTCTTTGAGGAGGCACCTAACCTCCCTATTGAGCAAGACGAGTATGAATGGACTGCACCTCTTCAGAAATTACAAGGTTATTACAATATCAATGTTGATGAAGATGATGATCATAGGAATCTGAACATCATAGAAACAAAAGGACAGAGAGACATAGAAGGATCGGGAGTCAAATTACCTTTTATTGGAAAGCCAATCAAAATCAAGAAATTTAATATTGGGACAGAGCAAGCACCTAATCTCACAAACATTGGAGATTATTGGGATGATTCCACTATTGATAAGATCACAGAATTATTGCATGAATATCAGAACTTGTTTCCAACCAAGTTCACCGACATGAAGGGAATTAAAGGGCCCATGGGAGAAATGAATATCCCCTTGAAACCAGATTAGGGACCAATCATGTAGAGACCTTACATATTGAATCCCAAATATAAACAGAAAGTCAAGATTGAATTAGACATAATGTTGGAAGCAGAATCATAGAACCTGTTGAAGAGTTAGAATGGATTAGCCCTATCGTGGTCTAATATAAGAAGTCAAGAGAGATAAGGATCTGTGTATATCTCAGGAAGTTGAACGATGCATGCCTACATGATCCATTCCCTGCACCTTTTACAGATGAGGTTCTAGATAATGTGGGAGGACAGGAGGTATATTCCTTCACAGATGGATTTCTAGGTTATCACCAGATCAAGATTGCTAAGGAAGATCACCATAAGACCACATTTGCAATAGAATGGGGTTCCTTCCAATACACAGTGATGCCTTTTGGATTGAAGAATGCACCAGCCATCTTTTCTAGGGTGGTGGTCAAAGACTTCAAGGAATTTTTACATAAATTTTTGGAAGCATATTTTGATGATTGGATTGTTTTTAGCTTATTTCAAAATCATATTGAATGTTTAAGACTAATGTTGGATAAGTGCAGGAAATAGTAGATTTCCCTGAACCTAAAGAATTGTATCTTCTTTTCACCCTTTGGAGTGTTGCTAGTCCATATTGTGTGTAAGCAGGGGTTGTTGGTATACCCTTCCAAGATTGCCATCATTATTGATCTACCTCCTCCTACTTCAGTTAGATAGTTGCACACTACGCTAGGACATACTGGATACTATAGAAAGTTCATCAAGGCCTATGCACAGATAACAACACCCATGGAGAAGATTTTAAAGAAATATTGTCATTTTCAATGGTCAGAAGAATGTCAGCAGAGCTTCGACACACTGAAATAGAAAATGGTCACTGTGCCTATTCTGGTTTTCCCAGATTGGAGTAAGGAATTCCATGTGCACATCGATGCGTCATCTATTGCATTAGGAGCAGTGTTATCACAACTAGGAGCAGGAGATATTGACCATCTGTTAGACTTTGCTAGTAGGAAGCTCTCCACAACTGAGATAAATTACACTACCACTGAGAGAGAATATTTAGCCATGGTGTATGCACTGCAGAAGTTTCGACGCTACTTGTCAGGAGGGAATTTTAAGATGTTCACTAATCACTTTGTGTTGAAATACATAGTCAACAAGCCAGTGTTGGGGGAAAGAATATGCATATGGCTACTGTTATTCCAGAAATATGATTTTTAGATTGTGTTCAAGCCAGGGAGAATGAACAAGGGACCTGACCACTTGTCTAGGTTAGAACATGGAGAGGAACCTACCAGTTTGGAGGATGGACTACCAGATGCACAGTTGTTGGCCATCAGAAAATTTGATGATCACTTCACTGAGATATTCCAGTTCCTATCAACAGGAATGGAACCTCGTGAATATACAATCATTTAGAAGAAACAATTGGTAGTTCGAGCTGCAGATTTTTCACTTATAGCTAGACAGCTTTACAATATGGGACCTGATGAGATCCTAAGGAGATGTGTTATGAAGGTAGAAATACCATTGATTCTGGTAGAAGCACATGAAGGCATCGCAGGAGGACACTATGTAGGAAAAGAAACAATGCGAAAGGTTCTTATATTTGGCCTCTGGTGGCCCACTTTACACAAAGATGCTAAGGAATACTACAAAGCCTGTGATGTATGCCAAAGAGTTGGGAAACCTTCCAGGAGAGGCGAGATGCCTTTAGCACCATAGATAACCTTACCGACATTTGAGAAATGGGCTATTGATTTCGTGGGACCTATCAATCCACCAGGAAAGTGCACAGGAGCAAGGTACATCATCACTGCACAGAGTATTTGACCAGATGAGCAGAAGCAAGAGAAGTTAAGGATTGTAGTGCAATTATAGCTGAGTGATTCATATTTGATGATATCATAACCAAGTTTGGATGCCCGAAGACCCTTATGAGCGATCAAGGTACACACTTTATTAATAAGACTATTGAAGCCTTGACTCAGAAATTTGAAGTGCATCATCAGAAGAGCACTCCATGCCATCCACAAGCGAATGGTACAGTCGAATCTTTCAATAAGATCTTGGAAACATCACTGATGAATATTGTGAATATGGATGATTGGGATTTGAGAGTACCAGCAGTGTTATGGGCCTATAGAACCACTTGCAAGAAGCTGACAATGCAGACTCCCTTTAAGTTGGTTTATGGTATAGAAGTAGTAGTACCTATTGAATATTTGGTTCCTAGTCTAAGAATTGCAGCATTTATAGGTATGGACAACACAGGCATTGTGCAAGACAGGCTTGCATAGTTGGTCAAACTGGAAGAAGATAGGTTTATTGCAGGATTTCACCAGCAGGTAAAGAAGGAACGAGAAAAGGCCTACCATGACAAACATATCAAGAAGAAAGCCTTTAAGCAAGGAGATCTAGTATTGGTATATGACAACAAGTTCATGAAGCATCTAGGGAAGTTTATGACACATTAGCTTGGGCCATATGAGGTTGCCTATGTTACAAAAGGAGGATATGCGTAGTTGAATACTTTGAATGGAGAATGGAAGGAAGGTTTAGTGAATGGGAGCCGGTTGAAATTGTATTATGACAACCAGCTACCTTGCAACTCTCAGTAAAAGAAAAAGAAGAAGGGTCTAGGTACCAGGTGTAGTTGAAACTAGGTACCAGACATAGAAAAGAAACTCTACACAAGGAAGGGAGGAACAAAATGGAGAGCACAGGCTACTCCGCGCAATCTGAAGTTGAAGTGAAAAAAAAGGTTCAGACATGTAGTGCCTTGGGACGAGTCACATGTGAGTTTTGGGGGCTTGTTGTCCCTTGGTTATGGAAGAAAGTGAAGATTAAGGAAGAAGGGAAAAGTACAAACTATGCGGAAGACACATTGACTGATATTGGGTCAAAGTGATGAAAGAAGGAGAGAAGTAAGGGAAAACAAGTTGTTGAATGAGAAGATCGAGGAAGATATATCAGTAAGGAAGATAGATCATGGAAAACTTAGCAAGTGGAAAAAGCCACCAACTGTTGCTTTGGAGCACCTCACGGGAAAGAAGGAAAGACATGCTGGTGAAGCCCTGAAAATGTGGGTCAAGTTGACCTAGGGTTTTAGAAACCTAGGGTTTTGGATCTAGGGTTTTGACACCTAGGCATTGTCGCGAAATGTATAAATAAGGAACTATATGAGAGAAGAGGGGTTCGTCACTTGTTGGTTGTTCGTTGTTGTTCGTTCTGAGTTGGTCATTGTGAGTTAAGAGAGTGATTATTGTCATTGTGTAAGAGAAGTATTGTGAGGGGAGAGAGTTTGTATAGTAATATATTTAGTTGGGTGTGAAGATCAACCCTGTAGTTGGGTGCACAGGGAGGGAAGAAAAGAAGAGAAAGAGAGAGAGATATGCAAGCTAAGTGTGCATATAGAACTATATGTTTTCATATAATATCAAGAAATGCAGTTATGTGGATATAGCCCTAGGGAGAGGGTGAACCACATATATCTTGTTGTTATGTGTGATTGATGTTGTGGCCTTTTGCTTTATGTTATTTTGTTATTGCATCATTGTGTTATATCTGAGATATAGTTCACACAATAGACTTAAAGGAGATAAAGAATAATTATATCTCTATGTGTTGTTCCTTTGAATCCATTTGCATTTCCTCTGGTTGTAGACACCTGTGTCCTCCAACCCCCTATTTCTACTTCAGGTGACACTGCATCTGCTTCGCAGGTGTTGCCGAAAGGGCTAGTGGTTAGGGCTTGTTGGTGCACTGTTAGATTTGAACCTTGGGTCTACCCCTGTGCCAATAGTTGGACATAGGGAAGACTCTCATCCCATGTGCAGGGGTGCTTGGAATTGTACATGTGCAGGATATGTACGATCATCTGATTGATGACCTCAATTTGTCCATCTGGCTAGGGGTGGAAGGAAGTGGATTTGGTGAGATTGGTATCCAGCAGTGACCAGAGGCTTGAACATAATGTGTTGAGGAACCGACTGTCCCAATCTGAGATAATGGTTTGTGGGATCCCAAAGTTTACCCGGACGTGTTCAAAGAAGAGCTTGGCAGTGGCCTCTATGGTGATGTTCTTCTTGCAAGTGGCCATAATCGCCATCTTGGAAAAGTGATCAACAACCACAAAAATATAGTCATTTCCCCTCTTGGTGGATGGGAGGCCCAACATGTAGTCCACTGAGATGGATTCCCATGGATTTTCAGGAGTAGGCAGAGGGGTGTACAGGCCCTGTTTCTTAGTGGTTGGTTTGGCAATGACGTAGGTGGTGCAGGACATGATACACTTGTTGACATCCTATTGAAGTTTCAACCTATAATATCCCTAAGATGAACCCAATTGTAAATATAAATGTAAATGTACTTAAGTTGGTGATCTGTTTTATATATTTTGACATGCATCTTCCATGGTGTAGTGTGTGCATGTACTGCGCAGTAAAATGATGAATTGGGCATGTTCCGAGATATCGCGCACAGCCTATTAAGTGTGCGCGATATTGAGGCCAGGGAGCCTTTATGTATATGATATGTTTTATAGGCTGGTGAGCCAACTATTATAAGCTAGGATGCCTATGTTTTGATTAGGCCAGAGATCCTAGATGTTAAAGCCCAATGTGCCTATTTTTGTGCATATCTCATATTTAATATAAGATACATCGTTGCACGCAGACCGACCACGATAAAAGAGATTGGGGACTAAACTCCACTAGTCAGGGAAAGGGTGGGCCTAAAAGTTAAGGAAAAGGGGATAATATGGGGAGCTTGAACCAAAAAGGAATATTATGTTAATATTTCTTAAATCATGAAGTAGGGATAATTATTTTATCCTAAGTTTGAAAGTTGTGGACAAGTGGGCCAGAGTAGCTCCCAACATGACAAGTGTCAAGTTGGGGACATGCATACTTATTGCGGGGACTTGGATCATTTTGGGGGGATCGCTATCATTTGGACCATCATCTTTTCCTTGATTCATCCATCACTGAGATATCCAATCAATCATCCAGGAGTATTGGAAGCCATTGAACTATCTTTTGTATCTTCATGACTTTACCTGAACCCATATCCAAAGCCTTCTGTTGGGTAACTATTAGCTTAGGAGTGGGATTGAAGAAGCGGGTTGTCATGCCCATGGGATGTTGAAGAGGTGGGTTGTTAGGCCCGTGAGAAATACTCTAGGTGAGAGAATTGTTGGGGATTGATTTCGTGAAGGTGATGAACTACAGTTGCAGGGCTCTAAGACTTCCTATCCGGCTCATTGTTGAAGCCCTGGAAGGGGAGTGGGGCAGCTGAGGGATTGTTGAGCAAAGAAGGGGCACACTTCCTTGGGTGCGAAAAGCATGTGGGGAATGAGGGACTATAGGTTGTTAGTTGAGTGAGCACCTGAGACAGAGTCTTTCATGTTGTTCATGAGCCTTAGCCGGGTTAGGAACCCTTTACCCAGGTGGAGTTTAGTCCCAGCTTGGGGGTGACTCACTGTTGAGAGTGATGAACAGTGTGGTCTAAGGCTAGGAGGTTCGTGGAAGTTATACACGCAGTTGGTGATATTCTCACAAAGATAAGTGTCAATTGTGTGATTAATTTACATGCTGCATTGTTATTCACGTCTTATTTTTATGGGTTTATCCTATGCGTGATTATAGTTGTCTGTATGCTTATGGGTATTTCATGTATATGTTTACTGGTTTTTAGTGTGAATCCATGCATTTACATAGTGTATTTGTATATTCAAGTATTATATATATTAATCTTCCGCAAGAGTTCTATGTGTGCATATGATTAATTGCATGCAGTTAGAAAATTATATGAGATATAACTTAGTTAGGATGCTAAGTATGTTATAGTAGGTTCCGCACAAAGAACGGATGTGTTCTCCGGTGTAGCGTGGCCTGGCATGAATGGTCGGGGACATTACAAATTGGTATTTGAGAATGAAAGAGTGTTCAGGAGTAGCATGGTCTGGCATTTTATAGGATGGGAATGTTACAAAGACGGTTTCAGAGCTAAGTAAAGCATCTAAGGAGTGGCTCGCCCCCGACCTATGTGAGGCCGAGGATGTCACAAATTGGTATCAGAGCTTTAGTTTTCAACACTGAGCCTGATTGGGCCAAGTTGAGTTGAAGAAAAATTTCACAGAGGATTTAATTTGAAGTGGCCAAATTTCAGTTGTAGAGCGTCCATGGAAAAAAAAAAAAAAAACATAACAACAACTGAGTGGAAATGGGGAAAAGCCCCAATTTATGTGGATGGATTCATGAGAAAATGGAGAAATTCAACCAAGTGATGAGATATTACTGATTTAATATCTATTCTGGCAAATTTGAACCTGGAACTGGTTGAATTTGAAGTTACAATGAAGCCATGACAGATGGAGTAGAATTCACGAGGATTTGATGCGCAGTGAAAAGCATGTGATAGTTCATATTTGGCACTGCACAGAAAGATATTGGCATGTTGGTGTGCACACTAAATTTAGGTACCATGTGGAAAATGTTAGCGTGTAGGTGTGCGCGGTAAATTGTGGTGCCGCGCAGAAGAATATTGTGTGTGGATTCGCGTGCTAAAGTTAGCATTGCGCGGTGTACACACACATAGTAATGGTGCACGTGGTGTGCATAGTATTGCAAAGCACAGAGGCATTGGGATGATGTGCGCATAGTATAAGTATAAGTATAAGTTGTCTCACAACAGTGTAATCAATGGTGCACGCAGATAATTGTGCGCGGTGGGGGCATATTGAAACTTGGCATGGTGCAATGCATAGAGTGAAATGCATGTGGTATATCAATGCGTGATACAAAAACTGTGCACAACAGGTATCAGTGCAAGAACTAAAACTACGTGTAGCAGATATTAGCGCACAACGCAAAAATAGTAAGTGCAGGTTAGTAGCGTGACGGAAGGGAAATGATTAATGGTTATAGGTGCGTGGAAGCACGACTTACCTGGTGGTGTTGTTGTGCACAATAAATATGGGTGTACAGGCTGAATTTTTTGAGCACGCCAAATTGATTGGAAGGCAAAAAATAGCAGAAAACCAATGAATTTCCACGACGTTTTATACTGTTTGAACGTCATCTTTTTGCAGCACATTTTTGAGAAATCTCTCATGTCATCGGGTATATCTATAGAAAATTTTGACTAGATTAGGTTTGTTTTGGGGTGTGTTGTTGAATGACTGGAGGAACGGAGACGACCTTTGGGATATGGAGTCTGGAATAAACGATGTATTGTTAGAACATGGAACTATCAGGAGGAGAAGGTTAATTAAGGTGATGAGTCTGAGTTTAATGGAAATTTGCATGGTATTAACATAAAAGAAACACACAAATACATCGGAGCATTGTTTAAAATCAATTCAGAGTTGGTTTGAGAAGAAATAAATATAGTCTAAATTTCTAATCCGAAAGCATTTCATAGATGAATTATGGGTTTTATATTCTTCTAATTCAGACATATGAAAGTGAAATATAAGCTTACAAGAAACATATACTATAAAAGAAAACAAGATGCATATCACCACCAGTCAGAGTCTTTTCTTAAATAGTCCAAAATCCTCTACTGCATTTATATATTCATTTTAATTCCAGATTTACAAAAAAGTCTTCCTACTCAAGGGACAGGTTCCTTTTTCCCTTTTTCTTCCTCGAGATAATGTATATGTACAGAGGAATTATTTTTAGAATTCGAAATGCTTGGACCTCCGCATATAGCTAAAAATAGAGGTAAGTTGTAAAAAGGGCATGATTTAAAATAACAGTTACCACCTCTGGGGTCCTTTTTCCCCTGCTACCAGCCGTCCAAAATTTGTTGAAATGCACTTGAATTTTAAATTGAGGACTCATTTCAGCTTAGCGATCTCCTCCTTTAAAGAATCTAACCAGACCGGTTGATTCTCTCCAACATTTTCGGTCATTTCAGATGTGGTTTCTTTCTTTTGTCGCTTGCTCCTTTTCTTCTTAGCAACTGGCCTATTGATGACTAAATCCTTCACAGTGGGATTCAACTTGACTTCCAACTACGAGTCTATAGTCATCTCTGTGTGGAATTTAGTCACTAGAATGTGTGCAAGTACCCTTTCCTCCTTGTTCGCGGGAAATTCTAGCATGTTGTTCGAATAACCAGTCTCACTGGTTTTAGCCTTGTCCATGTACCTCAGTTTGTGGACACCAAAATTCTTTTACAGAGAGCAGAAAGTCAAGAAATTTGCAAATTACTCTGTTTATGGATAAGTTGATGCCTTCATTGATGCAGGCGAAGAGTCACACTCTACACACCTGCTCTCAGGATCGATCTAAATTCCCTTTTTGAGCCGAAATAGCTCATTTGATCCCCTATTGGAATCTCGGTTGAAAACCCGATCCACAGGTCCTTTCTTCATCCACACGGCTTTCTGCACTCAACCATGAATTTCCCTGACTCAGTTTCAGGTTTCAGTTTCCTGTTCCCCGATGTCAAGAGTTCCTGTACTCTCAAATCCCTGATCTCTAATGAGCTCTCTTTCGGCCTTAGCCCCTCCTGGCTACGCTCCGGTCCATGTGACCACTAATTCATAATACCGCAGCCTTATATTCCTTCTCGTCGAGGTTTTTGGCTTCAAAACCCCTATGCGCTCTAATTCCCATTAGCCCTCCAGGCTAGACTCTTGGTCCACGTGACCTCCCCTTATATGACCGCAGTCATACTCCTCATCGGGGTTTCAGACTTTCCAATGTCAAAATGCAATCGTCCTCAGGATTCGCGATCCCTCGAATCTCGATGCGCTCTTTACGCATTATCCCTCCTGGCTAGGCTCTGGCCCATATGACTGTTATCCCTGTGACTGTAGTCATACCTCCCCATCGGGGTTTCAAGGTTTCCAATGCCAAAATACATATGTCCTTAGGATTCACGATTCCTCGAATCTTGATGTGACATCATCAAGCATGCCCTTCCACCGTAAATGCAATCAACGACTGTGATTGGTCACTGAGATCAATGGCTACAGATCTCCCTTGGAACTTCGGGATTTCAAATGTCGAAAAACATTTTCCCACAGGATTTCCAATCCCTCGCATTTCGATTCTCTGTTGCGCTGATAGCTGGCCCCCACAATGGAGCTTTCCTCCTGGTTGGGGTTTCAGACTTCGCGATTCCAAAATGCCCAAACCACTTGTCACCAGGATTCTCAATATCCCGATGCACGCAACACCGATAGATAACTTCATGTCAATACTTTCCCTGATGGCTCTGATTGCTACCATGCGTCCCCTTAAGATGGACGGTTCAGATTTTGTGTCGGGGTTTTCAAGGTGGACTTACCTGATCTCCTGTCCACAGGAATGCCGATATCATGACTTCCGATGCCTCGATCTCCGCCATGTGTCTCCACTAACGGACGGTCTAGATATTCCCGGGACTTTTTCTATAGAAATTCCTGATGGCTTGTCCTCGTGACTCCCAATTTCACGAATGCCAATATCTCGATGACTACGCCTCTCATCGGGATTTTACCTCTGCCTATGAGAGTTTAACTCCCATGCAAATCCTGACAGATCCGATGGTTCTCGGGTATTTGGACCAAGATCCGACGGTCCAGATCTCTTCTTCTATGCACACTCCAAAGACTAAACTCCGAGCATCTTCTCCCGATCCAACGACTGACGGGATTTCTGAATGAGATCCAACGGCTATCGATCTCCCCCTCTGTGCGCTTCTCCTGACGCCTTCCTGGACGTGTAAACCAATGGTCCAGATCTCCTTTCTCCGTCGATCCAACGACTGTTGTGCTCTCTTGAGCTTCTCCACTTTCTTCCCAGCCTTGGAAGAATTTCCAAAATCAAAGGCCTCCACCTTTGTTCCTTTCTTCTCTGCGAGCTCCTTTATCTTGAGCTTCGCTTCGCGTATGAAAATTTTATTCCTCCTGAGCTTTTCTCATGAATCCCTAAGGGATTCTTTTGACTTTTTCACTCCTTGTAGAGCCCTCGCATACAAAGTTTTGTCTGTCCTAAGCTTCTTCTATAGCTTCGACCTCCACAGAAACTCATCCTTGTTCTTTTCTCCCACAGATGGAGAATGCTTGGATGCCCTCCTAGCTATCCTCTGCCTCAAGCAACCTCTTGCTGAGCCTTTCAGGGTGTTCAGCAACCCTGTGAAGATCCTTCAGTGGATTCTTCCTTCAAAATACAAAACTCCAAGAGTTCTCTTCTCTCTTTTGTCTGTGCCTGTCTGCACAATGTCTCTATGCCCACCTGGCAGAGTGTCTTCTTCCAGAACTTCAAGCAGTTCTGTCCTCTTCTGTGCACCCTTTACACCTACTCAATGCCCACCTGGCAGAGCTCTTAGAATCCTCAGTGATTCTGATTCTTCTTCCTAAACTCACAGTAGAGTTCCCCAAATGCACCATTGTGCATATGCTCAATGCCCACTTGGTAGAGCTTCACAGAAGAACTCAGAGCTTCTGTCTGCAACTGTGTCTTCTCCCACACAGCCTTGCCTCCAAGGTATTCAGCAACCTTGAGGTCTTCCTCTGAGTTGTTGATTCCAGTTCCTGTGCCACAGCACGTCTTTGTCTGAATCTGCAGAGTTCAGAAGTGCATCCTCTGTGCACGGCTATCAGAACCCGCAGTGTTCTGTCACACCCTCCTGGTGTGAAGCCTCAAAGACCTTCACCTGAAATCACACAACCTGCAAATGCCTAGCATACATTCACATCATACAATGGAACACTCACAGATTCATTCAACACACAGTAATTGTAGGAAAAACTGCTCTTTGTATTAAAATGGCAAATGCCTGAATTTACAATGGTGTTCCTAAGCACGGCCTGTAACAAGGTCTTGGCTCTTCTCTCTTCTGCTCTCTACTCATAGATTATCTTTTCAACTTCTTCTCTAACACAAAATGAGATACAAAATCTCTTTTACCTGAGGGGGCTCTTTGAGTGCTTCCCTCCAACCTACCTACCCTATTCAATTGCATTGAATGGGTTGTCTAGTCCAGCATCTG
>JASDQU010712464.1:0-14518 GCA_032191745.1 Picea mariana | reverse complement strand
CCCATTTCATTCTCTTCACCAAGAAATTTTCCAGTCTCCGGTTCACATACCTGAATCATCTCCTCTTCAGGTCCATTGAGGTTTTTACCATACCTCAACCATCTTTTTAACAGCCTGCACTGCCCTCTGACCATCAACTCCTTGACTAGCCATTTTGCTTTCGGCTTCTTCATGGGCCACTCATATACCCATCTCAGCTTCTTGTCCTGCCACATCTTCAACTCAAGCTTTGCCATTTCTCTTTTTATATCAGTGAGCTCTTCATCTATTTCCTTTTGGCTCCATAGCTCTTTCCTCTCAGCATATCTACGGCCTTCAGTAGCCATGGTGCTGTCTCTGTCTACTTTCCTAGCAAACCTGTTGCTGTCACTCCGCACTAAGAGTTCTACCAGCTTCATCCTACAGTCTCCTTGACTGTCTTCTTAACCACTTCCTACCTGCAAAAAATTACCACAGAGTCTCCAGCGCTCTGTCTTCTTTTACCTTCTCCCTCTTCTTGAAGGATACAAACAAAGTTCTAGCTCTGATACCACTTGACGTAGGCGAAGAGTCACACTCTACACACCCGCTCTCAGGATCGATCTAAATTCCCTTTTTGAGCTGAATTAGCTCATTCGATCCCCTGCTATAATCTCAGTTGAAAACCTGATCCATAGGTCCTTTCTTCATCCACACAGCTTTCTGCACTCAACCATGAATTTCCCCGACTTAGTTTCGGGTTTCGGGGTTTCCTCTTCCCCGATGTCAAGAGTTCCTGTACTCTCGAATCCCCAATCTCCAATGAGCTCTCTTCCGGCCTTAGCCCCTCCTAGCTAGGCTCTGGTCCATGTGACTGCTAATTCATAAGACCACAGCCTTATATTCCTTCTCGTCGGGGTTTTTGGCTTCAAAACCCCGATGCGCTCCAATTCCCGTTAGCCGTCTAGGCTAGACTCTTGGTCCACGTGACCTCCCGTTATATGACCGTAGTCATACTCCTCATCGGGGTTTCAAAATTTCCAATGTCAAAATGCAATCTTCCTTAGGATTCGTGATTCCTCGAATCTCAACGTGCTCTTTACGTGTTAGCCCTCCTGGCTAGGCTTTGGCCCATATGACCGTTATCCCTGTGACCACAGTCATACCTCCCCATTGAGGTTTCAGGGTTTCCAATGCCAAAATGCATATGTCCTCAGGATTCGCGATTCCTCGAATCTTGACGTGACATCATCGAGCATGCCCTTCCACCGTAAATTCAATCAACGACTGTGATTGATCACTGAGATCAATGGCTACAGATCTCCCTCGGGACTTTGGGGTTTCAAATGTCGAAAAACATTTGCCCACGGGATTTTCGATCCCTCACATCTCGATTCTCCGTTGCACTGACAGCTGGCCCCCAAAATGGTGCTTTCTCTTGGTCAGGGTTTCTAACTTCACGATTTCGAAATGCCCAAACCACTTGTCACCAGGATTCCCGATATCCCAATGCTTGTAACACCGATAGATAACTTCCTGTTGGGACTTTCCCCGATGGATCTGATTGTTTCCATGTGTCCCTTCAAGATGGATGGTTCAGATTTTATGTCGGGGTTTTCAAGGTGGACTTACTCAATCTCCTGTCCATAGGAATGCTAATATCCCGACTTCCGACGCCTCGATCTCCACCATGTGTCTCCACTAACAGATGGTCCAGATCTTCCCGGGACTTTTCCTATAGAAATTCCCGATGGCTTGTCCTCGTGACTCCTGATTTCACAAACACCGATATCCCGATGACTCCACCTCTCGTCGGGATTTTACCTCTACCTATGAGAGTTTAACTCCCATGCAACTCCTAACAGATCCAATGGTTGTCGGGTATTTGGACCAAGATCCGACGGTCTAGATCTCTTCTTCTGCGCACACTCCAGAGACTAAACTCTGAGCATCTTCTCCCGATTCAATGGCTGACGGGATTTCTGAATAAGATCCAATGGTTGTCGATATTCTCCTCTGTGCACTTCTCCTGATGCCTTCCTGGACGTGTAAACCAACGGTCCAGATCTCCTTTCTCCACCGATCCAATGGCTGTTGTGCTCTCCTGAGCTTCTGCACTTTCTTCCCAGCCTTGGAAGAATTTCCAAAATCAAAGGCCTCCACCTTTGTTCCTCTCTTCTCTGCAAGCTCCTTTATCTTGAGCTTCGCTACACGTATGAAAATGTTGTTCCTCCTGAGATTTGTTCTTCAATCCCCAAGGGATTCTTTTGACTTCTGCACTCCTTGTAGAGCCCTCGCACTCAAAGTGTTGTATGTCCTGAGCTTCTCCTGTATCTTCGACCTCCACATAAACTCGTCCTTGTTCTTTTCTCCCATAGATGGAGAATGCTTGGATGCCCTCCTAGCTATCCTCTGCCTCAAGCAACCTCTTGCTGAGCCTTTCAGGGTGTTCAGCAACCCTGTGAATATCCTTCAGTGGATTCTTCCTTCAAAATATAGAACTCCAAGAGCTATCTTCTCTCTTCTGTCTATGCCTATCTGCACAATGTCTCTATGCCCACCTAGCAGAGTGTCTTCTTCCAAAACTTCCAGCAGTTCTGTCCTCTTTTGTGCACCCTTTACACCCACTCAATGCCCACCTGGCAGAGCTCTCAGAATCCTCAGTGATTCTGATTCTTCTTCCTGAACTCACAGCAGAGTTCCCCAAATGCACCACTGTGCATATGCTCAATTCCCACTTGGCAGAGCTTCATAGAACTCCTCAGATCTTCTGTCTGCAACTGTGTCTTCTCCCACACAGCCTTGCCTCCAACTTATTCAACAACCTTGAGGTCTTCCTCTGAGTTGTTGATTCCAGTTCCTGTGTCGCAGCACGTCTTTGTCTGAATCCGCAAAGTTCAGAAGTGCATCCTCTGTGCACGGCTATCAGAACCCATAGCGTTCTGTCACACCCTCCTGGTGTGAAGCCTCAAAGACCTTCACCTGAAATCACACAACCTGCAAATTCCTAGCATACATTCACAGCATACAATGGAACACTCATAGACATTCATTCAACACACAGTAATTGTAGGAAAAACTGCTCTTTGTATTAAAATGGAAAATGCCTGAATTTACAATGGTGTTCTTGAGCATAGCCTGTAACAAGGTCTCGGCTCTTCTCTCTTCTGCTCTCTATTCACAGATTATCTTCTCAAATTATTCTCTAACACAAAATGAGATACCAAATCTCTTTTACCTGAGGGGGCTCTTCGAGCGCTTCCCTCCAACCTACCTACCCTATTCACTTGCATTGAATGGGTTGTCTAGTCCAGCATCTGGATCTAGATCTCAGCCATACAAACATTAAAGGTTGATCTACCTAATTCCTGCACAAAGGCACAGCTCTATGGCTCAACAGCCTAAGAAATTCAATTACATTCAATTCAAATTTTAATGAGGACTGCATCTCTCTTCATATTGAATGCACGCGCTCGACGTGGCTGGCTGGCTGACGTGGAGAGATGCTCCTGCATCATTCATACTTGAGGATTGGTAGTTATAGAATCCCAATCATGAAGCACAGATAGACTACGTACAAGTGTGTTGGGTTGCCATGCTCGGCTAATCCATTTCAAATGATTATCTTTTCAGTTCGTTACATGGCAGCGTTCAGCTGACGTCACATGGTTGTGAAGTACTGAACGAGTGAAACGGGGTGATCTGACTAGCCATCGCCCATCCCATGAGTGGTGGTTTTGACATATTGAAGAACATGAAATCGGAACTTTGACAAAGTTGGTTTCGGAAAACCACCTTTCACCCGATGTATCTATGGAGGCACCACGCGTCTGTTTTAAAAACCACGATGGTTTTTCTAGTTCTCTAAACTATTAAGTCTCTGTAATGATGTAGTTATTGAGACTTGGGTCTTAGCTAAAAATATTTTTTCAAAGGTACTCAGGGAAAAAGTGCTATGACAAAATGTTTCAGAAGATGATCAAAGGCCAAGACTACAAAAGGTTAAGGTATGAATCTTGGCGCAGCCATAAAGTCTTTGGAAGCCACTACAGGAAGTCCTCTCATGTTAGTCAAGAACTCAATGGAATACAAATAGAGGAATGGATTAGGTAGTGAAGGAATTAGTGAAAGTGCATTCACTCCCAAAGAAACCAGTTACAGATTAAATCAATACATGGGAGTCAAATCTATTATAAAAAGGAATTGACTACCTGAATGACAGTAATCAGATAAAGAAAGAGGCTAATTTCATATGGATAAGAAGAGCATCATATATATGGATTACATATGAAATTAGAGTAATGTTTCCCTTATGATCATCAGAGTGCGTAGTGAAATCATGGTATGAAGGGAATTATTTATGGCATAATAGAATTGGATTGTGTAATACAGGTTGAAATTTGATTGGTCAAGGAAAGGGAAAGTAATAGGCAGCAAGAAAATCCAATTACTAATATGATCAATTAAGGGAAGGAAAAACCAAGCACCTCAAAGGGGAAGTTGGTGTTAATTGTCCTAAGTTACTCAGAAAATCATGACTAGAAATAGAATGGGGTCATGGAAGAGTTGGATCAGAGGGATCCAAAAAATAAAGGGATATTGAAGATCCAAAGTCTATAATAAAACAAGATTGGAATCATAATTCATCCAAGTATGAGTTGGGATAGATGGATCCAGGGAATAAATAAAATCTGAAGATTAATATCATCTTAGTATTTGGATGGAAAAACAAGACATCCAAGAGTGTTTTGGCTAAGAAGGTGCTCAGATCAGAAATAATCATGCACAGTAATTACAGTGAAGAGCATTTGAAGGTTCAGGGATCCAGGAGAAGGGAACACTTCTGGGATAAACAAGGAAATGTGATACAGGAAGAAAGAAGTAGCTGCAATCATTGTAGCAACAAGTATTATATGTCTTGTTGGGACAGCCAAAGGGTGATAATACTTGCATGTTTGAAAGTGTTGTTGTTAATGTTGCTACACACGGATGGAAGCAACATAAAGATGGAACATTGAATCATAAGGCTGGTAAGGAAGCATAAGAGCTCCTATTTTCATCAACTGATCAGGTAGCATTAAACTCGTATAATGGAAGCCCTACAAGTAAGTATCCTTCTTTTGGAATTTATGCGTGAAATTGCCAAAGGGAAATCCAGGTAAGAATTTCCCAAAATTGGGATGTTACTATGTTGTATGGTATTGTTTAAGTGTTTTGACAAGATTAAGTTACCACTAGGTGTGGTAAATTCTAGAGGCTTGTTATAGTTAACAAAGCTTTTTAGCTTTTGAATGCACACACTGACATAGTATCATGTCATGTTAATTTGTTTATGCGATAATAACCGCAGAAAGGAAAAGATAAGAACATGTTATAGGAATGATGCTAAGAAATATAGTCATGTATGAGACCAGGACAAAGTTGGATATGGCAAGGTATGGTTATAGAAAGGTTATGTGTCACACAAATACCCAATGATATTCCTACTTTAAATAAAACTTGGACTGCAACCTTTTTGATAACACTAATAAACACTACAGAATTGTATTCTTGGTGTAGTGTTCAGGTGGAAAAGGAAGGCATCCAAGTAATTGTGAAGACAATGGGAAGTGTGTGGATATGGGTCAGGACATTGGCCATATTTCCAATTTATGGATGGTGAGATGCATGACTTAGATAGGGCTCATTCTGAAAGTCAATGCAAAGGTGCATTGAGTAATTAGGAATTGAGAGTTGCACTCATGCCTAATAAGTGACAGAGTTGCACTAATACATGATGGAATTGTATACTTAAATGCATTGTTTTTTTTTGCAGAATGCATTTTATGAGTGCATATATATATATTCTTTTGCATGGAAATAATTATACTAATGGTTGAAATGTTGCTAACTCATGAATTTGAGAACATTTTAGGAACTGATAAACATTGCAACAGGGAAGTTGCAATTGAGGTGGTCACAGGAATAGTGACTACAGAAAGTTTATGTTCAGAAAATTGAAGAAATGAATGTACTGTTATTAATTATGAATATGCATATGAATAGAATGATGAGTCATTCTATTTGGTTGAATTGTTTGGTAATTGTGATTGAATTTCTAGGTGCGGGCAATTCTAAGAATCATTGCATAAGGTGGCGTGCTTGATGAATTAGGATATATAGAAAATGTTGACCATCTATTGGTTGTATGCAATATAAATAGAATTTTGTATTTGGAAGAAAAAAAAAAGGTCGAAATCCTTATGAAATTAATTGATTTATAAAATGGAATTTTTATAATGATCTCTCATGACAACTGCATGTTTGTGATGCAGATGAGATGATATTGATTAAAGTTGGAACTCTTGGAGCTATGTTTCTTGATAATTCCTGTCTGGCTTGTACTAGATCCCTGGAAGGGAGGTTGAGTAACCGATGAACTATGGAACAGTGAAGGTGTATACTACCTTGGGTTTTACAGGCATGTGGGGAAGAGAGAGACTGTTGGTGGGAGTGTTGCTGAGATGAAAAGATAATGATTAAAGTGGGAACTCTTGGAGCCATGGTGCTCTGATACTTCTTGTTCGGCCTGTACGGGAGCCTGGAAAGGTAGATGAGCATCCTAGGGGTTGTTGGACAGTGAAGGTGCATACTACCTTTGGTTGTACATGTATGTGGGGAAGAGAGACCATTGGTTGAAGTGTTGTTGAAGTTTGGTACCTTGGCCTAGACTATGCTGATATTGATTGTGGGCCATGGTTATCTTGGGAAGCCATTATCTTATGGAGTCATATTCCATGCTTGGAAATGGTACGATGTTGAGAGTTTACCAACAGTGAGATATAAGGCTGGGTGGAACGTCATGAATCTACATCCAGTTGTTGCTTCAATGCATTTAATTGAAGCATGTAATAAGGAACAATGAGATGAATTATTTCCTGAACTATCTCTATGGAATAGAGCAATTGACTTCAAGTTGCAGTATGAGTACCAGAATTGGTGTCAGAAAGTAGAGCACCAGATGGGTGACAAGATTTCAATAGCTAAATCTTGGAGACTTTACAGAGTTTGAATGGTACGCGGTATATAATGCACTGAGGGTGTTTGAAAATTTTGTTGTACATGTATACATGATGCACTGAGGATAGTGCATAAATAAGGGGAGGGGATTGTAATATCCCTAAGTTGAACCCAATTGTAAATGTAAATGCAAATGTACTTAAGCTGGTGAGTTGTTTTATATATTTTGACATGCATCTTCCATGGTGTAGTGCGCGCATGTACTGCGCAGTAAAATGATGAATTGGTCACGTTCCAGGATACCGCGCGTAGCCTATTAAGTGTGTGCGATATTGAGGCCAGGTAGCCTTTATGTATATGATATGTTTTATAGGCTAGTGAGCCAGCTATTATAAGCTAGGATGCTTATGTTTTGATTAGGCAAGAGAGCCTAGATGTTAAAGGCTAGTGCGCCTATTTTTGTACATATCTAATATTTAATATAAGATACGTCGTTGCACGCAGACCAACCAAGATAAAAGAGATGGGGGAGTAAACTCCACTAGTTAGGGAAAGGGTGGGCCTAAAATTTAAGGAAAAGGGGCTAAGCTGGGGAGCTTGAACCAAAAAGGAATATTATGTTAATATTTCTTAAATCATGAAGTAGGGATAATTATTTTATCCTAAGTTTGAAAGTTGCAGACAAGTGGGCTAGAGTAGCTCCCAACATGACAAGTGTCAAGTTGGGGACATGCATACTTATTGCGGAGACTTGACTCATTTTGGGGGGATCGCTATCATTCTGATCATCATCTTTTCCCTAATTCATCCATCAATGAGATATCCAGTCAATCATCCAAGAGTATTGGCATCCATTGAACTATCTTTTGTATCTTCATGACTTTACCTGAACCCGTATCCAGAGCCTTATGTTGGGTAACTTTTATCTTGGGAGCGGGATTGAAGAAGTGTGTTGTTAGGCCCATGGGATATTGAAGAGGCAGGTTTTCAGGCCCGTGAGAAATACTCTGGGTGAGAGAATTGTTGGGGATTGATTTTCTGAAGGTGCTGAACTACAGTTGCAGGGCTCTAAGACTTCCTATCTGACCCATTGTTGAAGCCCTGGAAGGGGAGTGGGGCAGCCAAGGGACTGTTGAGCAGAGAAGGGGCACACTTCCTTGGGTGGGATAGGCATGTGGGGAATGAGGGACTATAGGTTGTTAGTTGAGTGAACACCTGAGACAGAGTCTTTCCTGTTGTTCATGAGCCTTAGTCGGGTTAGGAACCCTTTACCCGGGCGGAGTTGAGTCCCATCTTGGGGGTGACTCACTGTTGAGAGTGACGAACAATGTGGTCTAAGGCTAGGAGGTTCGTGGAAGGTCTGCACGTAGTTGGTGATATTCTCACAAAGATAAGTGTCAATTGTGTGATTAATTTACATGTTGCATTGTTATTCATGTGTTATTTTTATGGGTTTATCCTATGCATGATTATAGTTGTCTTTATGCTTATGGGTATTGCATGTATATGCTTTTCAGTGTGAATCCATGCATTTACATAACGTATTTGTATGTTCATGTATTATATATATTAAGCTTATGCAAGAGTTCTGTGTGTGCATATGATTAATTGCATGCAGTTAGAAAATTATATGAGACATAACTTAGTTAGGATGCTAAGTATGTTACAGTATGTTCCACACAGAGAATGGATGTGTTCTCCAGTGTAGTGTGTCCTGGCATGAATGGTCGGGGATGTTACAAATTGGTATCTGAGCGTGAAAGAGTGTTCAGGAGTAGCATGGTCTGGCCTTTTATAGGCTGGGAATGTTACAAAGATAGTTTTAGAGCTAAGTAAAGTGTCTGAGGAGTGGATCACCCCCAACCTGTGTGAGGCCGGTGATGTCACACAGCCAGTAGAAATGTTTTTGCATCCCTAAAAACGTTGTTTAGGGCCTCAATACAGCCCCACAAGTCAGGGACCCGAAAACTAGGAAAAAAACTGCCAAACTTGAAAACTGACAAAATGAACCAGTTGGAATAGGTGGGAGGCCACCGACATCCATATGGATCAGTTAAATATGCTAGTGTTCCTAGACTATAGCAGTGCCTTTTGTTGGTAACTTCTAATAACCCTAGTCTTGATTTTGTGCCAACAATTGGTTTACTTGCCAGGACAAATCTTTGAAAGGAATTTTTAGAGGATGCCTCATTGAATCTACAAGTATGAGGTTATGAAAGGAATTTTTAGAGGATGCCTCATTGAATCTACAAGTATGAGGTTATAAAGTGGTGGGAAAGGAAGTGTGTTGATTTCATAAGATAGAAGGTTGAATTGTGACACAAGATCTTTATGGTTGTAAAGGGTATTGTTTTCTATTCAGATCATGCTAGTGATCAATGTGATATCTTTTGGATTAAGTTCCCTAAAGAGTTATTTCAATGGTTAGATTGGTTGCAGGAAACACCAGAATATAAAGATAAGGTAAAAAAGAGATATAACTAGACTGTTGAGGGTCTAGCATCCCTTCATAAATCATATCATCATATCTCTCGAGCTGTGGACTTCTGGGTGCAGATTACTTTGGAGGGTTACATCATTGGTTTCAATGTAGAAAACCATCAAGATTTTTAGAAAGTAGAAGCTATATTCGGAGAAGGAACTAGAGGAAGAATATTGTGAGAAATACCTTTGTGGATCAAGGTTTATTTTTATAATAAGGTATGTTGCATGTTCCTTCAGTTAATATGGAATCTTAAACCCCCATGCTCAGGAGAAGGTGATTTATGGGAGGGTTCATGAGTTGATACTGAGAAGTTTTGTTTGAAATATGGGGGATCATCAAGATAAAAGTGCAAGAGAAGAAATATCATTGATGAGTGATTCCATTGTGGAAATATGGTGGAAAAACCAAATGAAGACAGTAGAGCATCAGAACAATCAGTTGTAGAAGAAGATCGGAAGAGATGGTTGTAACAAAGAACAACTAGAAGAGTTGCAGAATTTGAAGAGATGAGGAATATTGGCTAGCCAATGGTTTACGGAGAGTGTTAGTGCAAGAGGTGAAGGTTATGGAAGAAGAATAAAAGAGGAAGGATATTCAGAACAAACAAATGAAAGAGTAAGGATAGATGCCACCACTAATGAAGAATGTTCAGTCTAGATCTTAGAGGGAGTTGCGGGAGAATCAGAACCTATAATTCTAGAAGATGGTGGATTTCATTAGAAGGTAAATGTAACACTCCAAGAGAATGAGACCCCCCCAGATAAAATAAATTTGTTTCATAGGTAAAGGAACTATCCCTGAATCACCTATTACCCCGACGCCATCTACAAATTTAGTAATTTCTAAAATTCCTATTATTTCTAGTTCTTCGAGTTCTGTAATTTTAGTTAGTAGTAGTGGAAGTGTGGCAAATCATACTATTATATCACAACCAAGACATTAAGGGTTTATTTTAATAGGATCTATAATTTCATCTATGGCAAAATAGATGGAAATATCCCTTACCCGACACCCTGCGTTTTTGGGAAAGGGATAGGAGGATGTTGACCAACATTGGTTTCTATGTGAAGCCATCTGGAGGTCAGGAGGGACTCTAGAAGAAAACAATTTGGTTGAGTTTCAGGCCATTTTGAGAGGTCGGGCTCTCAAATGGTACATGAATATTATCGAGCCATGGATTCAAGGTCAAGCCTTAACACTGGTTCCATTAATACAGAGGTTCATTGTAGAATTTTGGTTGCCACGGTCAGAACAACAAGCTCTCTTTGATTTGTGGGAGATAAAGCAAAGAGACAGGGAGTCTACATGGGAGTACAATCAAAGATTTAAAGATTCAATAGGGATGTTGGAAAACCCTATTCATGAGATAATCAAATGGAGTGGCTTAATCAATGGTTACTACCATTGACTCACATCCCTTTGAGACAACAAAGAATAAACTCATTGGGAGAAACATTGGAGAAATCTATGAAGATTGAGGCAATGGTTGGGTATCTAGGAAGCTTGAGAGTCATAAGACCTCCTCAAGACACAAGTCTTTCACTACTACAATTCTAGATGATCTGGATTATTTTGAGANACATAAATCTATAGAAACTATAAAATTACAAAATGAAATAACTTGTTAGAATGGTGGAAGCTTATCTCTTAGAAGAGATGTGATGGATACACTCATTCTCAAGAAGATGATGATGTTTACAATGAGGCTCCAAAGGCATATTTAACATAAAATGCAAAACAATAACATTGGAAGATGAAACACCAAAAGGTTTGTGGGCTCCGGTCGGGGTAGTTGATACGTCAACTTCCCAAGGGAATAACTTTTTCATATGATCTCCATTTGGGGCACACGATAGTTCATTGGAAAGGTATATCCAAGGAATACATATGTTTATGTCACATTGTAGATAAAATATATAGTGTGGCTATGGCGGGCCCAAAATAATTTTTCTAGGGCCTCAAAATGTTCCCAAAAGTTTAGGACTCGAAAAGCTATAGAAAAATTGCCAAGCTGGGAACCCCTGTTTTGAGCCAGCAGAATAGGTGGGTGGCCACTGATTTCCTCCTAGATAATTATTCCCCACTTAGGAAGCAATGGTATCCATTGCTTCAAGTTCATGGGGAAGTGTTTGTTGAATCTGAACCTTGGTGAGTTGTTTTCCTTGCTAAAGAAGTCGTCCTGCTTAACTTGGTGAGGGTTGTTATGAACTTGTTGTTGGCGGGGTTGGATCCATTTAACCAATATAGCTGCATTATATTACTTAGTGTGGTATGATTCAGTCAGTGAATATGGAGAATGAATAAAATGAAAGGATTTATTATAACTTGGTTTGACTGGGCAGTGTGGAGGCACCCCCATAGGTGTAGTAGAAATATCTTGGTGCTCTTCTACAATCTTGTTGATTTTCTTCTGTCGGATAGAAGGGAATTGGGCCAAGGTTGGAGTGGTTGTAGTTTCTTTCTCTTCTAAATATATTGTGAAGAGGATAAACTTTGTAGTATGAGAGATTACTTTGTGGAATTTTTTTGTCGGGACAGTAGTCAAAACTACCTCTGGTATCCTATAGAGTTGACCCCCTAGAGTAACAATGATGCTACGGGGTCGAGACTCATAAACAACATGAAGCTTACACATATATGGATGGCATAACATAACATCACATACTTCCAATGGGTAAACATCACACAATACCTCATCCTTGAAGGAATTAATGTCGTATGACAGGAGACACTGGTGGCTAACATGAATATCGTGTCCATGGAGAATCCATCTGATGTTGTATGGTTGCAAGTGTGGTGTTTTTAAAAAATCCAGTTGCTTGATGACCTATGCTGGGATGAGTTTCTTATGGCTTCCTCTATCAACAATAAAATGCAGTGGGTTCCCCTTCACCCACATCTATGAATGGAAGAGGCACTCCCCCTTCTCATGATCCTTTAGTTCTGTTGGTTGGATTGTTACAGTCGCGATAGTAGCAGTGAGTTTTTCATCAATGATATTTCTCCTTTTATTTTTGTTTGAATCAAATTTCGAGTCAAGGCTCGACTCTATTTCTTTGAGCTTAGCCACCAATGACTATTTGGAGCGAAATTCATCGGTGTTGTGCCAAGGTATTTTGTGGATTTTGCACCACTTCCTAGTGTCATTTTTCTCCTTCCTATTACCCTTCCTTTCCTGTGGATTGGACTGGTGGTATTTAGGTTGGTTGTTCTGTGAGTTAGGGCTTCCTTTACCATACTTTTTTTGTTGTGGATTTTCAAACCTGAACTCACGCTTGTTCTACTGCTTAAATTTCTGCTCGATTTTGAGAGCATATCGATAAGCATCCCCCAGTGACGAAATGTCCAGAAAAACCATTTCGATTTGGATGTACTTGTGTATATCCCCATGGTATTTTAGAACTATATGTCACTCGGAGTCTTTGGTACCCAACTTGGTGTGCAAGGTATGGAAGGTATTTTTGAACTCCATCATTATTTGGCCCCTCTCTTGATGTAGCATGGTCCATATCATGTACTGGTCATCATAGTTTCCCATAGGGTAATAGTGCTCCTTGAACGCCTCCATAAAAAAATCCCAAGTGGGATCAGCCGAAAATATTCCAAACTCCTCTATGGAATTTTTCTCACAATAAGTTTCCCAACAATGTTTGACATGGGCGAGAGCCTTAAGGAGCGCAAAGGTGATATTTTCGCTACCGAAAAATTTGTGAACAGAGAAATAAGCTTCTAGAAAATTTAACAATTTTTCCAAAGCATCTACATCGATCTAACCTTCACATAAGAGAATATCAAAATTAACTTGAACCTTGAATAAGGTAGCATCTCCAAAGAAACTGCTTGACGAAGACACACCTGCTATTGTTGGTAATCGTTGAAGGATTTGGGAAAAATTCTCCAACATCTCGTTCCTCTGTTGTGTGAGGGATTCTGCAGGCGATAGCCTGATTGGATCTTCTACTCCCTTGTCTCTCTTTTCTTCCTCCATGGTATGTCTCTTGGGCTGGAAAGAGTGGTTGTCCTCAAAGGAAATTAGCTCAGACCCAACTCTCTATTCCCTGACCTCGTCGGGCACTTGCACTAAGAAATGAAAAGGAGTAGCCTGCTTTGATACAATTGATCTGAAATATTTTGAGAATGAAATGAAAGAGGAAATATAATAAGTAAATACACATATATATTTTCAGAAACAAATAGATACATTAATGCACAATTTTTTTTAATGGCATAAATGTACAGAAAATGTAAAAATATAGAGTGAAAGAACTTGCTAGAATGGTAGAATCTTATCTCTGCGAAGAGGTGTGATGGCTACGCTCATTCACAAGAAGATGATGATGTTTAAAATGAGGCTCCAAGTCATTTTTAACATAAATAAAATCCAAAACCCTAACCCTAGAAGATGAAACGCCTAAAGGTTATCGAGCCCCGATGGGGGTAGTTGATACGTCAACTTCCCAAGGGCATAGATTTTGCATATGATCTTCGTTTGGGGCATATGATAGCTCGTTGGAAAGGTTTATCTAGGGAATACACATTTTTTCATCACTCTAGCTAAAACCTACTTTGTGACTATGGCAAGCCCAAAAAAAATTTTTTAGGGCCTCAAAATGGCCCAGGAAATTTAGGACCCAAAAAGCTATAGAAAAACTGCCAATGTGGGAACCTTGTTTTGAGCCAACGGAAGAGGTGGGTGGACATTGATTTCCACCTGGATCACCATATCTCTACATTGACTAATAAAAATTAAGATTTGGCCATTCCCAAGGTAGTTCAACCCCAAGTATGGTGTATGAGTTGTTGCATCAAAGGTCATACGGTGAACGAATGTCCAAGAATAAGAGAAGTGGGACCCTCAGGTACTCCAATGGCATCTCTACTAGTAGGACCCATAGGAGCAGTTACGCAAGTTATTGCTACAACATTGTATGCCTTTCCAAATAATCAAGGGGGCTAGAACAATGAGTATTGTGAGATCTGTAGAAATCATGGGCCTTATCCATGGCACTACCCTGTTGTATCCTTTTGTCACCTAAATGAGCAAAAGAAGGACACTTATAAGTCCAATTGGGTTAG
>JASDQU010712463.1:3694-23587 GCA_032191745.1 Picea mariana | reverse complement strand
ATCAAATGTAATAGCACAGTAAATAAATCAACCCAAATAGCACACTCCCTGACTCAATCCGGAGTCCAAGGGGTTCCATCGATGCCTTAACATCCTCAAGGTCCAAAACCCTGCACATTCAATAAAACTGAGTCAATAGCACCTGCCTATGTCAATGCAGTAAAACATCATGTCATCTATCATAATGCATCATAATCAGGGACAAAAGTTTTAATATCATAATAGTCTGGATCACTTGCGAGCAAATATCCTCAAAGAATAAGTTTTGTCAGTGCGCCTGAGAGGGATGTTACATTGATAATGGTAAAAAATTATTTTTTAGGAAAAAATATTCAAATAGAACTAAAGAAAAGCCATTTCTAAATTTGATAATGGTAAAAATTTATTTTATAGGAAGGAAAATTCTAAGGGTTTTTCTTTTAAAAGTAGAAAAAAACATGGTTTGTTTAAAAGGTGGAAAATATTAGGGTTTTTAAAAAAAGAAAATTATTAAGGTTTTTCTTTTTAAAATAGAAAAAAAGGTTTTTTTAAAGTGGAAAAGATGAGGGTTTTTCTCTTAAAAGTGGAAAATGAACCCTATCTCCTTATATCAACCACTTTGATAGTGTGGTTGTGCTAGTATTATATCATTGGTTAAATTGTTCCTCTTATTTAAGCCAAAGATGTACACCCATTGGAAATGGACACATTTAATAATCTTTTAATTATGAATTCTAATCTTATGGCCAGCAATTGACATATTCTTCTTCCTCCTTCCGAATCAATGAATGAGATTTAATGCTAATAACTTAAGAGCATTTTTAAAGACATCCTTTAACCTATTTCCTTTTTTACATTTACTTAATCATATTAAAATATTAGTGTATGCTCATTCGATTGCCACGTTTAAATGATTAGAAACTTACTTGATCTTAAACATTTACTTTGATATTAACATTTTATCTTTTAAAAAGTCAAATTTACATTTCTGCTACTTTTAACCATATCGCCCATAAGCTTCCTTGAAAAACAATTGATAAACTTCCTCAAATCATTTTATTGACTTTACATATTTAATTACAACTATATACTGATCTAGAAAAACTTGAAAGAAAACAATTGATAAACTTCCTCAAATCATTTTATTGACTTTACATATTTAATTAGGAAGCCTCCTCAATCCGGGGACCCTCATAATCTATAAAAAAAAAATTGAAATCAATCCAAAAGATAATCACATCAGGTAAATGAGTCCAGGAGATATGTTATTAAATCTATCCAGATTCATTATTGTAGTCTTTACAAAATTTGTAATCAAGATATTATACTAACATGAGGTTTTCCATTGTTATCTTTGGAAGTGCAGTGCGAATATGTACAAGCCGAGAGAAGTTTGTAAGAAATGGGTGTAACCATGTGTATTATTATTAATTATTAATTAAAAGCCAAGATCCCACCACCATGGAAATCTCTGTATTCATTATAGGGGTATCGTGTCATGCATTGAGACTGTATTCACCATAGGGTATGGTGTCATGCATTGAGACTATACTGTTTTCACGTTTTGTCTTTTTGGGTTTAAGCATATCTTGTGAATATTTATCATGTGTATTGTTATAGTTTGTATAATCATTTTAAACAAATTAATTGCTTAGTGTATTACATTTCTGCATGAAATTGAGAGAAGAGGTTTTTAATTACTGTTCTCACTTTACAGTTTAAGGTTTATTGTTTTCACTTTACAGTTTATTATTTTAATTTTATTGTTCTTCGATAGATATGGTTATTAGATAATTAGGGTTTTTAGTTTAAGGTTTATAGTTTAAGCTTTTTAGATAATAAGGATTCTCAATTTATATAATTAGATTCTCCTATTAGATAATTAAGGTTCTCATTTTACATAATTAAATTGACCCACTAGATTGAAAAAGTTTTTTATATAAGAACTTTTAATATAATATGAATTTATATATATATAATATTTAGTTTGGAGTTATATTCTCATTTTAAATAATTAAGATTTTAAGTTTAAGTTTCTTAAATAGGGTTTTAAATTTAAAGTTCTTAAATAATCAAGGTTTTAAGTTTAAGGTTTTTAGATATTTAAATGAGCTCATTTAGATCTGTTAGTCTTAGCTTTTCAATTTACATAATTAAATTCACCAAGAACAATTTAGATCTACTGTTCTTAGATTATTAAGTTTTTCAATTTACATAATTAAATTCGTCCTAAAAAGTTTTTTATATGAGAAGTTTGTTAATGTTATAGGATTGCTTTTATAGTTTTTTATATGAGAAGTTTGTTAATGTGAGAGGATCGCGAAAAGTTTTTATGTGATATTTAGTTTGGAGTTATATCATAGGATAGAAAACATTATAAGTTTTTTATATGAAAAGTTTTATTTTTATAGTATATGAAGTTTTTTTTATTATTAATAAATTTAAAATAAAATTTTATGTTATATTTTTTAAATCATTTTTACTAAGTTATTATATGAAAAGTTTTTTATATAATATTTAGTTTGAGTTATATGAGAAGTTTTGTTTTATAACTAATATATTAAAAAAAAAATTATTAAATTTTTGTATCCTTTTAATTTATTTTTTATTATAATAATTTATTTTTTATTATAATTATTTATCTTTTTGTTTTGAGATTTTTTACAAATAATTGTTTTGTTTATTTATTTGAAAATAAATTGTATAAAATAATAATAAAAAATACTAATATACAAAATATAAATACTTTTTAATTAAAATGTAAATATTTAATCTCCAAAATGTTAACACTATACATAAATTCAAACCATAATAATAAAATCTAAACAAATGAAATATTATATTAAAAAATTAACAACATTAAATAATTATATTATTTTTTTTTAAATAAAAAATGTTGAATGTAAATCAAATATCTCATAACAATATATTATATCAAGAAAAAAGACAATATTCTATATTTTAAGCCAAATGTCTAATAACAATATATTAAGAAAAAGACAACATTTTGTATTTTGATTCATATTAAGATATTTTAAATTTCTCAAAATATATAAATATAAAGTAATATTGATGAAAATTTTATTTCATTATAAAACATAAAAAGAAAATAATATCTAAAAAGAAAACACCATGGAATAATCAACATTGTAATCCAATAGTGTCATAGTAAATATAGTTAAGATTAATCAACATGGCCAGTCATAATCATATCCACATGGTCAACTAAGGTCTACCATAATAAAGTCATGTTAACCATAGTCAACCACTATCATGGTTAGCTACACTCAACCAAGGTGAAGGACAACCATGATCTAGTGAACGTTTCCTTCCCAATGTCAACCAAGGTCCACTAAAGTTTACCATGGTCATGGTATACCATAATCAACCATAGTTATTCTCAATTAATGTACTAATAGTTTAATAATGTATTATTAATGTATTACCATTTTATTAATATATTTATTAAGGTATTAATACTTTAATATTGTGTTTATTAATGTATTATTAATGTATTGATAATTTAGTATGTTACATTATAGATTAAAGTATTAATACATTAACAACATATTTCTAATGTCATTAAGGTGAATGTATTACTACTTTATTAATTTATTACTTTATTAATGTTTAATTATTACTACCTTAGAAGAACTATAACTCTAATATTCTTTCTATGAAATATATGACATTAGTTCAAAGTTTCTATCTTTTTCCCAAAGGAAACATTAAGTTAGATTTAAAAAAAAACTTCACCAAAACTTTCTTTCCATTATGTGTAAAACGCAAAACAACCTTGCGATGCGACGAACATACCTTGATGTTGCAATATGAAAAACAAAACCAAATGTTACAACCTGATGAACTTAGTAATTTTGCAATGTCTAGAACATAGTAGTGTCACATAGTGACAAACATAATAACATTGCAATCTGAAGAACATAAAAATATTGCAATCTGCTGAACATAGTAACGTCGCAATGTAACGAACATAAACTAATGTCACAATGTAAACAACATAGCCATGTTGTCATAATGTGGATAGTAACGTTGCATTGTGATGAACATAAACATGTGTTGCAATGTGTCACTCATTGTTGTGTCATCGCAATGCGATGAACATTTCCTCACATTGCAATGTGACGCACATATCTCGATGTCGCAATGTGACAAACATTTCCAAACATTGCAATGTGTCGAACATAGTAATGATCCAATCTACCAAGCATTGCAATGTTGCAATTTGACGAACATTGTCGTGTCATCACAATCTGAAGAACATATATTGATCTCGCAATGTAATGAACATTTCCCTATTGTCACAATATAAAGAACACATATGGACATTTCAATGTCATGAACATTTCCCTGTTATCATAATTTGACGAACATAAACAAACTTCCCAATGTTATGAACATATCCTTGTTTTCACAATATGACGAACATATCCTTGTCATCACAATATGTCTCATAGTGGAAAACATAATAACATTGCAATATGACGAACATATTAATGTTGCAATGTGTTGAACATAGTAACTTCACAATGTTACGAACATAAACTGATGTCACAATGTGACCAACATGGCCATTAGGTGACAATGTGGATATTAATGTCGCATTGTGTCAAACAAAAGCATACGTTGCAATGTGTCGGTCATTGTTGTTCCGTCATAATGTGACAAACATTTTCTCACATTGGAATGTGACACACAAATCCTGACGTCGCAATGTGACAAACATTTCCAAACATCGCAATGTGTCAAACATAGTAAGGTTCTAATCTACCAAACATTGCAACGTTACAATTTGATGAACATTGTCTTGTCATTATAATCTAACAAATATATATGGACGTCACAATGTGAAAAACATTTCCCTATTGTCACAATTTGATGAACATATATGGACGTCGCAATATGATGAACATTTCCATGTTATTACAATTTGACGAACATAAACAGATGTTGCAATGTGATGAACATGTCCTGATCATCACAATACGATGAACATATCCTCACATTGTATTTTGACACACACATCCTGACATTGCATTGTAAAAAACATTTCCAAACATCGCAATGGGATGAACACAACCAATTGTTTCAAGGTGATGTACACAACCCAATGTGGCAATGGGACGAACACAACCAATTGTTTCAAGGTGATGTACACAACCCAATGTGGCAATGTGACAAACATAGACCAACATTGCAATGACATGAAAATTTCTCGACGTCAAAATGTGACAGACATAACCCATCGTTGCATTGTGACAAGCCTATCCAATGCCATAATATGATGAAAAATAACCCTTCATCATAATTTGATGACCATAAACATACGATGTCATGTGATGAACACAAGCTAATGTCACAATGTGATGAATGAAACATGTTGTCGCAATGTGATAGGAACAAAAGATGATCAATATTGCAATGTAGTAGTGACATAGTAACCTATGGTTAAACATAATCAAGACTGCCCACCATAATCACATTTGAATTGTCAACGAAGGTGGGCCATGGGCACGGTCGACCATAATAAACCCCGATCAAAGATAGTCAACCATGGTCATGGTCAACTATAGTCAGCCATGGTGAAGGAAAACCAAGATCAACCATATTGAACCTTTCCTATCCAATGTCAACCAAGGTCTACCAAAGTTAACCATGGTCATGGTAAACCATAGTCAACCATAGTCATTGCCAATTAATGTATTAATATTTTAATAATGTATTACTACTTTATTTTATACATTAATGTATTAACGCTTTAATAATGTATTGATAATTTATTAATGTATCATTTTATTAGTGTACATTAATACTTAATTAATGTATTAATACTTTAGTAAAGTATTTATTAAAAATGTATTAATGTATTGATTAATTAAATTTATACATTACAATATACATTAACGTATTAATGTGGATCATAGTCATGACCAGAAGAGACCATGATCATGGTCAACCATGGTCATTTTCAATGAATGTGTCAATGTATTAATACTTTAATAATGTATTAATTAGTAAAGTATTAATGTATTAATTGATTAATGCATTACATTATTAATATATCAATGCAATAATACTTTACATAATACATTGCATTATTACATTAATAGAACATTAAGTATTATACATTAATATATTATTATTATATATTACATTAATGTAATAATTAATTAATAAATTAATTGTATATTAATACATTAATAGTAGTCCTCAATGCATGTGAGTTGTCAATTAGCAACAATCACTTTATAAAAGTGGTTGTTGTACATCTATCGACTAATTAGTTTGAAAATGTAAAAATTAACGTAAATCATCATATATATATATATATATACTACTTTTATAGAGTGGTTGTTCCTAATATTATTATTACACTAAAAAGTGGTTAAATTTTTTCTCATAACATTGCCTATCGTCATTCACCAACAAGAAGTTATATTGCTGTGATAGTTAGTAGGGTGTTGGGATGGGGACTCTTTGGACTCGTATTGAAATAATGGGCGATATCATTTGATCCTACGTGAGATTCTATATCTCCGACTAAGTTTTGGGTGATTCTTATGAATCTTTCGCAGGAAGATATTATGGTTTCCATTGGAAATAAAATCCGAAAATTTATGAGTTTCAATCTAGGTTGCGAAACAAAAAAAGATAAGTGGGCTTAGGTTAAGTAGAAGTGTTACTGAAAGAAGGGTTGGTGGATGAGATTAAGATGGTGTGGGGAGGGTACTCGTGATTGCAAAAAATAGACTATTGGAGAGTCCCATTTCGTTGCTTCAGTTGCCACAAGGTGGGTCATATGGAGGCTCTCTATAGAAGAGTCGGACCACAATTTCCTCCATTTTAAAAAATCTGGAAGAGGAAACTAGCAATGTCAAATGAAACTTGCAAAAAGGTCGTAGGAAACTAGCAATGTCAAAAAGGTCGTAGGCGTGCCATGCAGTTGCCGAAGTGGCTCAAAATCATTTAGTCGCGAGGTTCCAGGTGTATTTCCCTCATCTCCTGAGGAAGCAAGTTATTGTAAGAATATTTCACCTAGAGTGTATATTCTCAGTCATGAAGTAAAAAAGAACCGACCGATTAGTTTAGACCCTATCAGCCTCGTCCCTTCTCGAGACTCCCCCCGTCCTTTCTCCAAAGTCTCCAACCCATATGTTTGATAGGTCTGCTGACGTCGGAGTTTCATCACCTCGTGAGGTAAATCATAATTCCGTGCGAAAGTCAATTTATCCTTCTTCCCCTTTTCGGGGGGTTTCTTACAAAATTAAAAAAGATCCATTGCTTCCTAATGGGAGGTAGGATTCGATTCCTAGCCCAAGGTCCTCCCTAAAATGTGACCATCTATTAAGACCTAACGTTAAAAGAGGTTTAGTTTTGGAGAAAGGTGGGGACCTCGCCATGTAAAAAGGTGTGGTTTCTCACGTAGAGAGGAAATCCTTTGATTCAAATATCTCAGCATAAGGCGAACGAATAAATTAGGAGGTAGAAACAATCCACAAATTTTTGGGACCATAGAGCAGTGAAGACCTAGGATAGGAGTTTGAAATGATTGTTATCTTAAAATAATTGTTCTCTCCTATAATGCTCGTGGGATAGGATGCCCCCATAAATTCCTTGCAATAAAAATGTTAGTTCGGGTTTGTAGTCCAAATTTCATTATAATATAGGAAAATATGTGCAACGGAGTTAAAGAGGAAGATTCGTTTCATAGTTGGTTAAAGGATTGGAACTTTTGTTCTATTTATTTGGTGGGTCTCTTAGGTGCTATGTTTTCCGCATGGAGCCTTAGGTTTCGAGCCTTATCGACATCCCAAATCCCCTCTGGTATAGTGGTAGAATTGGAAGACAATTTGTTTAATTTTTAGCTTAGAATGATAAATTTTTATGGTCTTTATGCAAACCATATTGCTTTCTGGAATGGGCTGTGTGATTATGGTTTTATGGATTCACAAAATATTATTTTGGGAGGTGATTTAATTTTTAATCTCAATTTAAGGAAGGTTTTGGGAGCTTCCTCCCGGTTAGGCCCTCAAGGAAATTTATTTTCAATGTGGATAGAAAACAATCGATTAGTCGATAGGGATCCCTCAAAACTGACTCGACTTGGAGAAATTGAAGAAAAGGGTTGGATGTAGTAGCTAAAAGGTTGGATAGGTTTTTCATTTCAAAGGAGATGATCAATAATCATTGGCGTTTCAAGTTAAGATTGGAAGTTAAAAGCTTGGATAGGTTTTTCATTTCAAAGGAGATGATCAATAATCGTTGGCGTTTCAAGTTAAGATTGGAAGTCAGAGGAATCTCAGATCATATGGCAGTTGCTCTAGAGATCATGAAAAAGGATCCTCGTCCCTATGAAGTTTAACCACTCGTGGCTTAAGGAAGAGGATTAAAAAAGGCTTATGTCAACTTGGTCCTCGCTATATGAAGAAGAAAGTAGGTCCTTCATGTAGCAATTTATTGACAATTTGGGGAAAATTAAGCGATGCTCCACATTATGGGAAAAAGGATATAAACAAAAAATCCACGATGTGAAAGAAAGGATTGGAACCCTGTTGATTGATAGGCAGCTTGGCTCTCTATCAAGTGAAGATGAAACAATGTTAGGGGATCTTACAAAAAAATAAGCAAGATTTAATATCTTTGGAAGAAGCAAAATAGAGGATAAAGAGAAAAGCCATTTTTTTTTGGAGGGGGACAACAACACAATTGTTTTTCACAAATTCGTAAGCTAGAGGTAAGTAGTCAACATTGTTCCGTCCATAAAGAATTATGCGGGTAGGTTTGTGTCCTCCTTTGGGGAAAAAGCAGAACAGGGGAAAAAAAAAAAATCCAACTTGTTTAAAGAACTAGCTGAGTGCCCCATCCATGCGAGTTTGAAAGTCCTCATTCTTTTTCCTAAATCCATCTCGGAGGAGATTCACAAGTATGTAAGAGGGTAGATAGAAAAAATGGGAATTTTGTCAAATTTGAATTGTTTCCAAAAGAGTAAAATATAACTATATGTTAAGATTTAAGGTAAAAAGAGGTTTAGTTTTGGAGAAAGGTGGGGGGCTTTCCATGAAAAAAGGTGTAGTTGGTCATGTAGAGAGGAAATCCTTTATTCAAATAGATTATCATAAGGCAACGGAAGAAACTAGGAGGCATAAACAATATATAATTGTTCGGGACCTTAGAGCATTGAATGCCTAGGATAGGAGTTTAAAATGATTGTTCTCTTGAAATAATTGTTCTCTCCTATAATGCTTTTCGGATAGGAGGCGCCCATAAATTCCTTGCAATAAAAAGGTTGGTTCGGGGCTTTAGACAAGATTTCATTATGATACAGAAAATTATGTGTAGTGGAGTTAAAGAAGAGTTGGTTAAAATATTGGAACTTTTATTCTATTTATTTGATGGGTCTCCTAGGTGGTATGCTTTTTGCATGGAGCCCTAGGTTTTTGTTCCCTATCAAATTCCCAAATCCCCTCTGGTATAGTGGTAGACATGGAATACGTTTTCTTGAATATTTCATTTAGAATGATCAATTTTTATGGTCCTTATGGAAACGAGATTCCTTTCATGGAATGGGGTGTGTGATTCTCATTTATGGATTCACAAAATGTTATTTGGGGAGGTGATTTAAATTTTACTCTCAATTTAATGGATTTTTGGTGAGCTTCCTCTCGATTAGACCCTCAAGGAAATTTCTTTTCAATGCAGATAGAAAATAATTGGTTAATAGACAGGGATCCCTCAAAATTTACTCTAACTTAGAGAAATTGCAGAAAGGGGTTGGAGGTAGTAGTTAAAGGGTTGGATATGTTTCTCATTTCAAAGGAGCTGATCGATAATCAATGGTGTTTCAAATTAAGACTGGAAGTCATAGGAAGTCATAGGAAGCTCAGATCCTATGCAATTGTCCTGGCAATTGTCCTGGAGGCTGTGAAACATGATCCTATGTCATTGGTCCCTATGAAGTTGAACCACTCGTGGCATAGGGAAGAGGATTATAAAGGGTTATTTATGTAAAATTGGTCCGCATTATCTCATGAAGATAATAGTTCCTTCATGTAGCGATTTATTGGCAACTTGGGGAAAATTAAGCGAGGCTCCATAGTATGGGAAAAAGCGTATAAACAAAAACTCCACTCTCGTCTCTAGGAAGTGGAAGAAAAGATTGGAACCCTATTGATTGATAGGAAGCTTGGTTCTCTATCATGTGAAGATGAAGAAATATTAGGGGATATTACAAAAAATAAGAAGGATTTAATATATTTGGAAGAAGAAAAATGGAGGATAAAGAGCAGAGCAACATTTTTGAAGGAGGGGGACAACAACACAATTTTTTTTACAAATTTGCAAGCTACAGGAAAGTAGTCAACATTTTTCCAACGATAAAGAATTAGAAGGGTAGGTTTGTGTCCTCTTTTGGGGAAAATGTAGAAGAAGGGAAGGTTTTATTTTCCAACCTATTTAAAGAAATGTCTTAGTGCCTTACCCATGAAATTTTGAAAGTCCTCAAGTTTTTTCCTAAATCCATCTTGGAGGAGATCAACAAGTCTCTAAGTGCGGAGATATCGAAAATGGAAATTCTGTCAACTTTCAATTCTTTCCAAAAGAGTAAAATCTGATGCCCTAATGGGATAACTATGTAGTTGTTGACGATTGAAAATGTCAACATAATTTCACCTACAAAGTGTTGCTAAGCCTATTATTATAGAAGACTAAATAATGCTAGTAGGTGGGACCCCCTTGAACTTTTGAAGATCAGGTCTGTTCATTTTCAATGTTATGATGATGTGCTACAAAGTTTTACATGGTTGATGAGAACATAATTGTCGTTCATATAAGTTAAGCTTTGAGATGTTGTTCCTTCATGATACTACAACCTGCTATTCATTTATGGTATTTGTTCTTCTCGCAGCTGTACAACAAAAATGTTAGTGAAAATTGCAGAGAGGCATTTTGAGGAAAAGAAAAATATTACATCTAATGCAAAAGAGAGCTAGGTCTACGATACTATATGCATGAAAATACTTGTTGATAGTGGTTAAGTCCTAGATAACAAAGAAATGGCTATGAAATATTGTTAAGTTATATTTTTATATGCATATGGCGGAAATTTTTGTGGCACATTTGGCAAGGTGATAATGCATTGGTTATGCATTGCTTAGTGGAATCGGTAGCTGATATACATATGTTATAACGTTGGTGGCTCATGGAAGTGATGACTTGTGATTTTTATGGTGATTATGCTATGTTTTTGGTTGATGGTGATCACGCTATTTGGTGATGATTCGATACATGATCGTTTAGATTGTGTAGTGGTTAAGCGATTTATTTGAGTTATATAAGAAATGTAAACATGGGTGGCACATTTGGCAAGGTGACTGCAAATCGTTGAACTATTATGTGGACTTGGATTACGCTATGGTTTAAATGTGTTGATACTATCAATGCATTGGTTTATTAATGGTGTTAATGGAAGGCTCGTTGGCATGTGATATGGAGTAAATGAGATGAGGGTGGAGGCGATGTGCATTTACTGCACGTCATCTTCACCCTTCTCGTTGTTCGCCACCCTAGTCGGACTATTGATTGATCTTGTTGTTGTGTTCATGCTCCAGATTTTTAGCACGCTAAAACCACTCAGTCACCCCTCGTCTTAAGGATTTCGATTAATAGGTATGTCTCTTTTGGCGATTCTTGACTTCACTCTGGTTATGAAATGATTTTGGCTCAGTTGTGTGGGTTTGCATTTGTCCTAACTGTTGCAACTATGTGGAATTTTGGATTTGAATGGAAAATAGATGGTTCGACTTATATCAATTAAGTTTGTTGGATTGTTAGTCTTCCTGAGTGATAGTTCTTTATTACCACTACGTGTTGGTTGAAGGGTTTTATTTAAAATCATGGCTCGATGATTGTCTTCAAGGTTATTGTGTTTAATTAAGAGCCTTGTTTTCTTGTTTCGGCCTTGTCAAGGGACTGTCTCCTGTCCACAAGCACCACAACTCCTTGTGCGTACACCTTCAGCCTCGAAGTATCACTAAAGTTGGTTATGTTCCTCCTGTAAAGGCTACTGTGCAAAACCCTAACCCTCCAGGCTATGGTTGCATAGGGAAACTGTCGAGCCTATCGAGTTGTTTCCAGTTATTGTGGTCTATTACCTTAAATACAGGCTCACCCATGGGTTGTATAGCCATCATGTTGGTATGGCTTCCCGTCACTGCCCCTGTGATATTAGCATAAACCTTACATTTCTATTTTATTTTTAAGGTCACAGTCACCCGCATTATGCTAAGTAACTCAACGATTTTAATGGAAGGGCCTCTACCCTATGTCGATTGGATGCCTAGTTATGCATAGCTACCATGTCTTGTTCAGTTGGTTGTTTCTCTACCACAGTGGAATTTTTTAGTTGATATACAGTCACTAATATTCACACTTTTGATGTTTCAGTTGATGGTTGACATTGGTTACGAATATTGGGGTTGCTCACACGGGTCGTGTTCTATATAGGGTGTTTTACAAAGTAAATTATTAGACTGGGTATATCTATTGCATATTCTGTTGTTGGTTGAAGAAACCTAAGTGCACACAACTTGGTCAATCACTACTGGTTAAATCAATAGCTCCGCACGATTTATTCAGTTATATCGTGGTTGTATGTTGCTGTGTGATTAGGGGAACTGTTGCACCATGCAGTTTTTTGAGTTGCACACTGTGCATAGTATGGATGACTTGTTTTCATGGTCAGTGATATCCACTATGTTTTAAGCACGTTATTGATTGAAAATTGACCATTGTTGATGATAGGCATGTTGTTTATTTGGTTCGGTTTTTTAGACACATTGAGTTGTTTTGTTTTACAATGGCATGGTTACATTGCCTTGGAAATTTACTCCTACATAGCCCGGGTCTAAATAGTGGTTGTTTGGTTGTATAGTCAATTATCATTTCAGTCGTGGCATGTGAGGTTTTGATTATCTTGATTATTTTTACTACATATATATATGGGAACGAATATCATTACAGACCTTGATTAGCTCTATTGTAGAAATAGTGACTTCATTATTATTTTGGAAATATGACTTTTAAATATAGGTTGGAGAAATGTATGGTAGTGTTGGATGTTAATGACTACAGATTGGGAATGAGTGTTTGTGTTGACTATTATAACATGCATAATGTGCGAACAAAGGGGACATAATCTCTTACAATTGTGTGAAACACTTACCTTTAATGATGGCACTGTGTTGGATATTTTATTATTGGACAGTGAACTAGTTAAATACATAGGAATTATTACTCAGTCATCTGATTGTTGGTTGATGCATATTTTTCTTACTACAAAATATGTTATGGATTGCTTGATTAATATCATGAACAATAAATGTTTTTTTCCCCTCTCATTATCTCATTTTTCTCTAATTATAACCCCCTCACATATCCCATATTCATTTTATTAACCCCCTATTCTCATATTAATCACAGCTAAGAGAATTTAAGTGCTAAGATTGGGAAAAAGTGGCAGACTCTTGTGTGGGTCACAGTGAAGTTTATTGGTTTTCTTACAGTTGATTGTTGTTATCATTGAGCAGTGACCATATCTCTCCCTTTTCATTATATTAGTTTTTTCGCTAATTACAAACCCCTCATGTATCTGTGAAAAATTTTCACCCCCTCCTCATTGATTAACATTAAAACAATTTGTATGGATTGGATGTGCATGAGACTGATACATTCTGAGCCAAATCTATTTCGTATTTTTAAGAGTTGTCATGCATGGCTATTTAAAGACGATTTTCGAATCAATTACACATGTAGGATGACCTTTTTGAGTCGAGGAAGCCATGGCCAAGGGAACAGAGGTAGAGGTAACTGGAACCAAGGCCCAAGAAGGCCCAAGTTCTCTGTACATTTTGAAGCTAACTCAGAAGATCTTAGCCAAATGTTTCATACATGATTCTTTGATTGGATTGGGCAGGGAATAGTCTGACCTAGGCTTGAAAGGCCTCCTATCCAATCCCCACAAGCCCTCAACATCCCTATGCCTCCTCATGTCTCTTTACAGCCTAAAGTCCCTGAAAATGATGGGTGGCAAGAGATTGTTCACCCAACAGTATCCCAACACTATGGCTGGCCCAACTTGACCTTTCCTACTCCTCCACCTTTGAACCCATTTTCCAATCTGCCCCTAACCACTCACCAGTGCAATCCTCCCATGCCAGCAACAGATTGAGGACGAAATCCCACCATGCATTTGATAAAGGAAAATTTGTTGTTGCCCCTTCCTCACCCTTCGATTACTCTGACAAATCCATTTCTTCACCGATGAATTTGAGGGATGATCGTTCCCATGTCATCAGTGAGATAAAGCCTAAAGGCTCTGCCCAGCCTAAGGCAAATTCAGGAAAATCAAGAGGTGATAGAAACATCCAAGGAAGGGTTGCATCACAGAATGGAAAATATGGCTTTTGAATGTTATGATTTGTATTGTTTTATGATAGTGGACTTCAGGGATTTGGGAGAACATGTTTTATTATGGATATATGAGTATTATTTTTAAAATAATTCCAATTTTCATGAGCTAAATTGCCAAAAGTAAATATGTCGATGTGAGGCACAAGAAGGTGTGTTTTCTTAACTAATGGATTATGTTATGATTTTTATGATTGCTATGAACTAAAGTGATTCACAAGGGGTCCCACCTACTAGTTATTATTTAATTATGAACCTTATTATAATTATTACTTGTCCCCCTAACTAAAGTTAGTTGAGTCTTTTAATTAACTTAACTAATGAATTGGTTTAACTACTTCAACCAATTCTAACTTGTTAAAGGCAAGAAGAAAGGGAGGAACAAGGGGAGGATAGAAGAACAAAGCATGCTAAGGTTTGATCTCTGAGTTTATGTTGAGATAGTTCAATTTGAACATTCATTCATATATTCATCATAGCCTAATTTTTTTTTTTGATAGCAAGGTCTTATTGCAGACAACAATACTCAGGGCTGAATCAAATCATTCAGATACTTGTTCTTCAGAGGTGTTGATCTATCTTTGATAGTCTGTGTAGACTTATCTATTTGTGAATTAACTTTCATGATTGATAAAGCCTATTGTGCAGAGTCAAGTGGGAAACAATCTGTGGCAAGATGATCCAAATTTTAGAGTTCAGTTTTGGTTTTCTGTCAGAGCTCCTTTTGCTTGTTCCATCGGGGATTTCTAAGCTTGACTTTGATCCAAGATTTATGTGCGTAGTTTTGTAAAGACAATGACTCTTTGGTGAATTGGAATGAAATAAGGGATTGCTTTATGTCTCATATATATTGATTATGATCTTGGTGTCTTTACTTTTGTTCTTACATTTATTTCAACAACTGATATTTTCAGAAAAAATACATAAAAAGTGAATTTCCAGCAAGCTTTTTGTTGATAAAAGACTAGCCTAAGCACTTGTAATTAATACTTGTTAGTTGGGATATATATTTTTTTTGGCTATAACCATAGTGTAATATTCCCGTATACTTTACTTTAGCCAAGTAAAGTCTGAAAATGCTTGAGTAAGATCAATTCATATATTTTCCTCAACAATAGTTTTATTTAGGATTCTATGACATTAAAAATGGATCTTCTGAAAGTGGCACAAGAATATCAGAATTATGGTAAAATGTGGAGTTCGTTTAACTCGACATTTGTGACCTTAATCCCAAAAAGAAAGAGTTGGGTTCCTTTGAATAATTTAGGCCCATTTCTTGTTGTAACTTGATTTAGAGATTACTAGAAAAAATAATTTATAACCTTATGAAGATGATTCTTAGTGAAATTATCTTAGAGGAGCAATATGAATTTTTGTTTAGATGAAAAACATGTGATGCATTTTGTAATATTCCACTTATAAATTAGTATGCAGAACATAAATAATTAGCTAGAAATGGAAGATAAACAATTATATAACCATAACAATGTCATAATAATACCATAATAATAGTAGAATAACACCAGAAAGAGCACTTTGATTAATGAGATCAACGTTCACTTGCCTCTTCGAGGGGGAAAACTCCAGCATAGCAGAGCTCTATTACAATAATATCTAAAACAAAACTTATCATACCCTCTATTCCTATTTATACTAAATCTATCTATCAAAAGAACAATCTAGATGGAGATCCTTCTAGAAGTGGAAGCTTCTATTAGGTCTTCTTACATTTGAATTATTCCTCCTTATTGCTAGGCCTCATTAATACTGATCTTTATTACATTGAAATATATTATTCTACCCACTTGAGGGGTTAGGTAGGTTAGGCTCTTAACATGCCCTCCCCCTTAGAAACAACCTTGTCCTCAAGGCTTGAGATGAGAAAATTGCTGCAAAATGGTAGTAGGATCCTAGGTGGCATTTGTTGAAGTTCTATCTTTCCACTGAAATAACACTTCCTTGACGCTGACGAAGACGATTCTCCCACTGGTCAAAAAAATCTTGTGGCTGCAACCTGATGGATCCTTCTTCATCCAAATCATGAAGGTTGGCTTGAGTTGGCACTTAGTTCCAATCACCTTCTTTAAGAAAGAGACATGAAAAATAAGATGGAGCTTAGAATGATTGGGTAAAGATAACTAATAGGCCACCTTCCCAACGCGCTTGAGAATTGTATAAGGACCATAAAATTTGGGTGCCAGTTTCTGACAATGTTCAGCCTTGAGTGAAGTTTGGTTATAAGGTTGCAGTCGAAGAAATACCTCGTCTCCTTCAACAAATTGTCCTTCTGAGTGACCTTGATCGGCTTGTTGCTTCATGCGATTATGATCCATGACCAAATTATCTTTGAGGGTATGTAGAATATCCTCACGAATTGTAAGTGTTTGGTCAACTGCTTGGACCTTCGATACACATAGAATGTAGGAGAGAATTGAAGGTGGCTTTTGGCCATATACTTCTTCAAAAGACATCATGCAAGTAGTTGTATGGTAATAAGTGTTGTACCACCATTCATCTAATGGTAACCATTGAGCCCATTGATTTTTCCTTTTAGAGGAAAAACACCTCAACTAAGTCTCCAAAAACTTATTGATGACATCAGTTTGACCATCAGTTTGGGGATGATAGGCAGTGCTGAGATGCAATTGGGTGCATTGGCATCTGAACAGTTCTTGCCAAAAATTGCTTGTGAAAGTTAGATTTAGATCATAAACAATAGAATGAGGCATGCCATGAAGCTTGAAGATATGATCCATGAAAAGTTGAGTCACAGTTGATGTTGTAAATGGGTGTTGAAGAGTACATAAATGAGCATGCTTGGAAAGACGATCCAAAACCACTATGATGACGGACTTATTTTCTTATTTAGGTAACACACAATCAAATCCATAGAGATGTCCCTCTGAATAGTTGGTGGAATCAGAAGTGGTTGGAGTGTGTCACGAGGTTTGATGGTTTCTCCTTTATTGTGTTGACAAATATAACATTTGGATACAAAAGTGTGAACAACCCTTTTCATACCATCCCAGAAAAAAGAACATTTGACTTGGTCGTAGGTTTTGGTAAACCGTGAATGCCCAGTTGTGGGAGTAACATGAAGCTCAAAAAGTACTGTGGATTTAATTTGTGACTGTTTACTTAAATACAACCAGCCTTTGTAGTGAATTTCATCGTTGTGCCAAGAGTACCATGAGGAAACATGAGAGTTGGATTTCAATTGTTGGATGATATGCGATATTTTAGGATCATGTAGACATTCTTGGGGTACAACTTGGAGCCAATCTGGTACAATGAAGGATAGGGAAAAAGGGACCCTTAATATTTATATTTTCGAGAAAGAACGTCAACAACCACATTTTCTTTGCCTTTATTATAAATGATCTCATAATAATAACCAAAGAGCTTAGTTACCCATTTTTTTTTTCTCTGGGGAGGAAGGTTGCTGCTCTAGAAAATACATGAGGCTTTGATGATCTGTCTTAATTTGGAAGTGTTGCCCCAGGAGATAAGGGTGTCAGAGATCCACTGCATGTAGAATAGCTAACATTTCCTTTTCATGGATTCATTGGACCAAATGGAGTTTGGACAATTTTTTTCTAGTAAAGGCCAAAGGTCTGCCTTCTTGCATAAGGATATCTCCAATTCCTCTTCCCAAGGAATCACATTGGAGGAGAAAGGTTTTTGTTAAATCAGGAAGGGACAAGACCAGAGTAGTGCACATAGACGCCTTCAAATCTTAAAAAATTTGATTCGTTGCGAGAGTCCAAGTGAAACAATTATTTTTAAGGAGAGCAGTGAGAGGGGACACAATATTTCCATAATTCCGAACAAACTTTAGATAATAGTTGGTTAAACCCAAAAAAGAACAGAATATTTTGATAGTCTTGGGGAGATTCCAATCCTTCATTGCTTCAATATTTTTAGGATCCACCCAGACACCAGCCTTTCCAACAATATGATCCAAGTACTCTAATTCTAAGGCTCCAAAGGAACATTTAGAGCATTTGAGGAAAAAAATTTGCTGTGAGATTAGATGGAGAATTTGATCCACATGGGAAAGATGAGATTGCCAAGTTTTACTATAGATGATAATATCATCAAAGAAAACTAAGAAAAAATGCTGGATAAAAGGACGACATAAATGATTCATGAGGCTTTGGAAGGTGGAGGGGGAATGACATAGGCCAAAGGGAATGATCAAAAACTCATAGTGACCCTCGTGAGTTCGAAAGGAAGTCTTGGGTATGTCATCTTCTTGCATATGTATCTGGTGGTAGCGAGAACACAGATCAAGTTTAGTGAAGTACTAAGAACTACTCATCTCATCCAAGAGATCATCAATGACAAGAATGGGGAACTTGTCCTTGATGGTGAGATTATTGAGGACACTAAAGTTGAGACACATGTGCCAAGTACCTTATTTATTAAGTACCATGACCACAGGGGAAGAATAAGGGATGGTACTGGGGTGGATAACACCCTCTTGGAGAAATTCTTGCACTATTTTCTCAATTTCATTGTATTGGGAAAAGGGGTGATGATAAGGGAGAACAATGAGAGGAAGACTGCCAGGAACAAGGGGAATGGAATGATCATGAAAAACATGTGGAGTAAGTCCCTTAGGGGTGGAAAAAATAGCTTGATGTTTCGAAAAGATATGTTGGAGTTCAGGATGCATAGAGGGTGTCTCGACTGCTTAAATAGAATGGAGTTGAGAAATGGTATCAGAGTGGCCTTTCTTGAGGATATTTTCCATACGCTAGGAACTAATGATATCAGGAGAACCAACTATGAGACCTTGGAATTGATACCTTTGTCCTTCCTGTTGGAATTGCATGGTTAATGCCTTAAAATCTATAAGAATGGGACCTAAAGTGCATAGCCATTCAACACCTAGCATAATGTCACAACCTCCCATGTCAATGGAAAACATATGAGTTTTCAGTTGGTAATGTCCAATTTGAAGACAAAATTTTCACAACGCCCACAACATTTCATGGACCTACCATTGGCTATCATGATTTGAAAATTATTGACAACATGAATATATCAATTGGTTTCCTGGGAAATGTGGCGATGAATAAAATTGTGGGTGTTATCACTATCAACAAGGATGATGACCTTATTTTTATTAATGTAGCCAATGATATTGAACGTTTGTGGGGGTGAGAAGCCAATGAGGGAATGCAAGGAAATAAGTGGGTCAACAAGCTCCCGGATGGCATCGGGAAGGGAGGGTTCTTCAACCAAGGGAACAATCATATCCTCTTCAAGAACATATTTGGAAATGGCCATTAATAGTTTTTGTTCCTTAAACGTGTTCCCCATAAATTATTTTTCATCAAAATTATAAGAAAGACCCTTCAATTGGATTTCAAGCATTTCATCCCTAGTTAGTTTCATATCCTTGAGGGGAGTGACACGGGTGTTAGG
>JASDQU010712462.1:12296-23837 GCA_032191745.1 Picea mariana | reverse complement strand
TTCATACTTTAGTTCAAAAATAGAACTAGACTTGAGATTTCAGTTACAACTCACCCTTGACTTGTCATGCATGCGTACTAACTTAGCATGCACATGTCATGCATGTATGCAGTGCATGTCATGCATACAACATGCAACTAGACATGCATGCAACATGCAACATGGGACAACTTGACAACTTTGAATTTGACCTAGTCATGCAACTATGACTTCTACAACTCGACTCTTTACAAGGCCATTCGAATTTCTCTTCATGGTGGATAATGTTACACCTGCAACACACTAGATCAATAAATTTATATCATTTGCAATATTAGGAATATCGTTTGTTTCTAGCTCATAGGCATTTTATATTCAACCTAACTTTTGCTAGATGCCTTGACTTTAGCTCATGGCTCAGAAAGCTTGACTAGGCTCACAGAGGTTGTATGTTCCCCTTGACTTTTGCACTAGTCTGTCTATGCTCACAGAGGTTGTACATTCCCCCTGACTTTTTCACTAGGTTGTCTATGCTCACAGAGGTTGTACGTTCCCCTTGATTTTTGCATTAGACTTACATAGCATCTCGTTCGTCCTGACTTTTGGTTTGACTCACAAAGGTTGTACGTTCCCCATGGCTTTTGTCAATACCTCACAAGACTGGTTGATTCTCCAAATCTTTCTGGCTAGCCTTAGGGGTGCCTATATGGCCTCTCATTGGAGAATGACTGTTGATGCTGCCAAATTTAACACTCCCTCTCAGTGAGGGAGTCATTCTCAGCCACACCGAGCTTGCCTCTCAGCTGCACAAACTGTCTTGAGGTCAGAGGCTTCGTCAGGATATCAACTACATGCTCACTTGTGGCTATGTACTGTAACTTAACATTTTTTCTCTGGACCAAGTCTTGGATGTAGTGGTACTTCATGTCAATATGTTTTACCTGTTGTGAAATACCGGGTTCTCTGTCAGTTTTATGCAACTTTGATTATCATAGTGAACCACCGTTGTCTCGAGCTTGTCACCAAACAACCCAGAAACCAATTTTCTGAGCCATACTGTTTCCTTGCTAGCATCACTTGCTGTAATGTACTCAGCCTTTGCTATACTTTGTGCAATGGACCCATGTTTCCTGCTTGACCAAGAGATCATAGTGGATCCTAAATTGAAGCAGTATCCAGAAGTACTCTTTTGATCCATTGGGCTTCCTGCCCAGTCAACCTCTGCATACCCATGCAAAAATAAACCACCACTAGATGTATATCTCAGACCATAGGTAATGGTCCCTCTAAGATATCTCAATATGTGCTTTGCTGCCACCCAGTGTCTTTGTCTTGGTTCAGTCATGAATTGACTCATTGCAATCATCGCATAACATATATCTGGCATGGTGTGGATCATGTACATCAATGATCCAATCAACTGCCTATACATGGTGGGATCCACCAAATCTGAACCTGAATCAGAATCATGCAACTTCCTTAGGTTGGTAACCATCGGAGTAGACATGGATTTGTAATCCATCATACCAAACCTCTTTAGTACTTCTATTGTGTATTTTTGTTGTGCCAAAAATATCTCTCCTCTTTGCCACACTTCCAATCCTAGGAAGTAATGCATTAAGCCTAAGTCTTTCATCTCAAATTTTGAGATTAGCTCCCTCTTACACCAGGCTATTAGCCCTTCATCTCTTGTTAGAAAGAGATCATCAACATAGAAGATTAGTATAACAGGTTGGTTACCTCTTACCTTGAAGTATAGATTTGCATCACCATTACTTTTCTGAAAGCCCAGGCTTTTAAGAAAGCCATCAATCCTGTCATACCAAACTCTGGGATCTTGCTTTAGACCATACAAGGCCATCCTTAGCTTGCATACATGAGTGCCTTTGTTATGTAGTACAAAACCACCTGGTTGTTCCACAAAGACCTCATGTTCAGTCTTTCCATTCAAAAATGCTGTTTTTACACCATCTGATGTAGTCATGCAACTTTGACTTCTACAACTCGACTCTTTACAAGGCAATTCCAATTTCTCTTCATGGTGGATAATGTTACACGTGCCAACGCACTAGATCAATACATTTATATCATTTGCAATATTAGGAATATCGTTTGCTTCTAGTTCATAGGAATTTTATATTCAACCTAACTTTTGCTAGATGCCTTGACTTTTGCTCATGGCTCACAGCTTGACTAGGCTCACAGAGGTTGTACGTTCCCCCTGACTTTTGCACTAGTCTGTCTATGCTCACAGAGGTTGTACACTTTTGCACTAGATTGTCTATGATCACAGAGGTTGTACGTTCCCCTTGATTTTTGCATTAGACTTACATAGCATCTCATTTGTCCTGACTTTTGGTTTGACTCACAGAGGTTGTACGTCCCCCCTGGCTTTTGTCAATACCTCACAAGATTGGTTGATTCTCCAAATCTCCCTGGCTAGCCTCAGGGTGGCCCATATGGCTTCTCATTGGAGAATGACTGTCGATGCTGCCAAATTTAACATAAGGTGCTCCTAATTACAACATCTAACATTACATGATTCATGTCACTAACCTATAAAGTGATTATAATACAAATGTTTAAAATTCCTAACTTAATATTATTGGAGTGTTTTTTTAATGAGAACTCTTTTTTTAATGGACGTTAGACCCAAAAATAAGCTCAACACATCCTCACACATTTAAAGTGAAGAATAGGGTTTGGTGGTACCTTGTTAGCACCATACAATAATCTTCCCAAAGGCTATATCAACAATATTAAATATAATCAATAGCCACATCCGGTAAACACAATGCAAGGGAGGAACATGCCCGTTAGGATTTGAACTTGGGTCATTGTCACAACAACTACTCCAAGTTGTCGCTAGACCACAACCTAATGGACATTGTTGGAGTTTTAGCAGTCTAGTGCCATTTCCATTCTACTTCTTGTTGATCTCATCCTGACGCGTGGTTGGCTTGGTTTACATGCCTTCCACGATCACATGCAGCGCCTCCAACAACAACATTCCTAAGTTTTCAAAGGTTGAATCCCACACCATCAAACTGTTCTACCAGCTTAGAGAATCCACTGCAACTTACTGTGTCCATTTTTCTCACCTTCAACTTGGAGAATGTTCTGGACTGTTGAAATTCAAATTCGTTCTAGTTTCTAGGAAATTAAACCTTGGGTGTTGGTACCATGTGAAAAATTCATGTGTTCCATATGGGTAATTGAAAATAAAATTGCAATCATATGAGATAACATAGTGTAATGTAAAAGTATTAAATAATATTAAGTAGTAATTGATAATTGATTATTTTAATAAAAAGACACATCCTCTCATGGATGGTTGCCAAAAGTGCCTTTAGGGTTATTATATATGGCAACTCTCATATTGTAATTTTTCATCATCATTTATTATTCATTTTTATTCATTCAAACATATGTATATATTTTATTTGTTATTGGGGCCTACCTACCACATTGGTATCAGAGCTCTCGTTTCCCACTTGCTCTCGTTTCCAACCATTCCTCCTCAACTCTTCTTCCACACTAGTCTCCACTTTCCGCTGTTGTCCATGGCCTGCTCCTATTTTTCTTCTTTCAAATGTATAATAGAAAAATAATATATATAATATTATTATTAATTTCTCTCTATTCTCATTATCAACTCTAACACAAAAATTGTGTCCAAGTATTCTCCACCACACACTTGAAGCATGACAGAGTTGAAGAACCAGGTGGATTTCTTGGAAAAAGAACTCAACTCGCTCAAACAAGTTGTCAGCAAAAACCAATAAGAGCTAAAAGAAGAAATAAAAAACAGTAATGCTGAACTCAGAGACGACACCAAAATCAATGTGGAAGAAATCATAAAACTTTTAAAGAAGAAACACCGAGGTTCTCGAGGGCGCACTAAACAACGAAATAGTTCAAGCATGTCTCTCTCTTCAACTCACTCACAATCTCGCTCACCACCACCACCCCAGTACCATTCATCGACAGGAAACCAATATCAACCTCTCATGATATATCCGCCCAGGGCAAAAATAGAACTACCAAAATACAACGGGGACGAAGATCAATGTGTCGCATGGTTTAACAAAGCCGAAGAGTATTTCAATATATATAACATTATGTCAGATGAAGAAAAGGTTAAATATGCTTCCATGCATTTGGAGGGTAACACATACAACTGGTATATGTGGTGGAAAGGAGAAAATTTCTCATACACTTGGAACCCATTTAAAAACGATTTTTTTTAAAAGATTCCAAGGAATCACTGAAATGAATTTTTCAGGAAACTTACCCGTCTTCAGCAAAAAGGAAGTGTTGAGGATTTCATGCATCAATGGGAAGCTCTTGCCACACGAGTATTTGGGCTATCTAGCAAGCAATTACTCGAGACATACCTGGGAGGCCTTAAACCATATCTCCAAAATGAATTGAAAATGCATGACATTTCATCCGTTGAGGTAGCAAGGCATAAGGCAAGGGCAGCAAAAGACAAAATTGAAGGGGTTCCAATCAAGAAAAGGGAATACATATTCAAAACGAAACACACTCCTGTAGATTTTTGAGGAACTATGAGGGCTGCCCAACAGGCCTGTCTTATGACCTCTTGTTGGGCTTTAAGTTTAGTTATGCAAATCTGTCCTTGCTGCGTTTTAGGACAGCAAACAGGTCTGTTTACTTCTGCCAAGAATTCTGCCCTCAACTGATGGATATATGCTCTTTTAAGGTGCCCTTGCAAATAGTGTTAGTAACACAAAGTTAGCACATGCAAACCTCAAAACATATAGCACTCCTCTAGGATCTTAACAAGCTCCTAGTGCTGATCTAAACACTAAGCATACATGAAAATTGAACACAAGTATTTTTGGTCAACATGACCCTAGATAAAACCCCCTAGGGGAAAACCAGTTTAGAAAGAAAGTGTATATGTGATGTCTCAAGCATGGAATGCAACAAGTAAACAAATACAATGGAACCTGTACAAGTAGCAAGCTCCTCTCAAGCTTTGCTAGAAGGTTCCAAGAAGAATGCACCCAAGCAAGTGCGTCTTCTCTCCTTTATTGCCTCTTCCACTGAACTGACGCGCCCTTGATCCTCCCTTGACTGATGAAGAAGCCCTTGCACACAAACAAACAATTGTATGCTACCTCAACATTGAATCTGTCAGATCTGCAATAGCTCAAGTAATGCTAGTGCCTGCTAAGCTTGCGCCCTCCTCAAAGCAAGAACACTCACCACAAATAACTGAGAGCCTAAGCCTCCTTGCGCCCTCCATGAATGATGGCGCCCAAGCTTCCCTCAACCAATGCTTCCATTCTCCTCTCAATGCTACTCTCCAAACTCTCCAAGTGAACAAATGAGTGAATGAACCTCCAAATGCCCTATGCGCCCCTCTTGAACCATCCACAACGAAACCTAGAGATGAATGGCCTAGATCTCTAATCAATGGGTGAGATCATCTCAAAAGAATTTCACTTAGAAACCCACTTTGGGTTAAGTTTCCTAAGTTCACTTTATGTCCCTCAATTCACCCATTTGGTGAATTAATTGTCACTTTTGCCTTACGTGACAAATTCCACTTTTTTGACTTAGGATAAAGTCAATGTGGAATTAGACATAAAGTACAAGGTACATAGTCACACATATTTCCCTCTTGTGGTTAGAGACCCACAACCACAAGGGGACCACTTCCCAAGCATAAGGGAACCACTTTCCCAAGGTACCCAAAACTCAACAACTCCATACGATAGAAAGAGATAAAGATAAATACATACCTCCACACATACGAGATGGCAAAAGAAATACAGAAGCACAACAAATGAAAGAAGGAAAATGCAGACATTGCGGAGACAGATGGGACCCCAGACATCGGTGTCGCACAAAAGATAGTTCAAAGAAATTATACACCTATGAAGCTGAAGGAAATGATGAATCAAGTTTAGAAGAATTAGAAGAAGAAGAGGTAGAGAATCTCCCAAATATCGCATCAGAGGCAGAAGCTGATAAGTTATAACACACCCAGAGTCTCTATAGTAGCCATGAGGGGTATCAGTCAACCACAAACTCTTAAGTTAAAAGGGCACATAAAAAATAATATTGTCACAGTACTAATCGATACAGGGAGTACCCATAACTTCCTCGATATTAATGTTGCAAGCAGGCTCAAATTGTTCATATACCCTGTGCCAGATATGAGAGTAATGGTTGCAGATGGAAAAAAGATCGATAATGTAGGCAAGTGCCATAAGGTAAAATTGAACATACGAGACTACAATCTAACCTCAGATTTCTACACCTTACCACTGGGAGTAGTAGATGTGGTCTTGGGAATTCAATGGTTGCAGACATTAGGCACTTATTCCGCTAACCACCAGAAGCATTTCATTAAGTTCAAATGGCAAGGATAGAAGTATAAACTACATGGATTCCAAACCTCGTACACACAAGTTGTGTCATCGCAAAAAATTGAGAAACTAATCAGAAAAGGAGCTACTGCTTATTTGATTCAATGCCACTAGATGGAAGGACATAATTTAGAACAAGAAGATTCCAAATCTTTAGAAATTCAAGAATTAATCCAAAAACACAATAAGGTATTTCAAGACTTATCGATGGAATTGCCACCAGAGAGAAGGATTAAACACATAATTGAAATTAAACCAGTGTCAAGTCCGGTCAAAGTAAAACCTTATAGGTACCCCCATCATCATAAAACTAAAATTAAAAGGTTAGTACAAGACTTGCTTAAATGTGGGGTTATTAAAAAAAGCAGAAGTCCATATGCAACCCCAGTAGTTCTAGTGCATAAGAAGGATGGCTCTTTCGGATTATGCATAGATTATCAAGGGTTAAACAAAATAACAATCAAGAATAAATTCCCCATTCCATTCATCGATGAAAAGTTGGATGAACTGCATGGAGCTTGATATTTTTCAAAATTGGACTTCAGGTTATTATCAAATTAGAGTAAGACTAGAGGATGTGGCCAAAACAACTTTTCATACCCATGAAGGACACTAYGAGTTTAAGGTGACGCCTTTTGGGCTAACTAATGCTCCTACCACCTTCCAAGCAGTTATGAATGAATTGTTCCATCCCTACCTCAGGAAATATGTATTAGTMTTTTTTGACGACATCCTCATATACAACAAGACATGGAAGGAACATCTAAAACATCTGGAAACAATATTATCTCTCTTGGAAGAAAATCAATTCTATGCGAAAAAGTCAAAATGTACATTTGGCAAAGAGGAAGTAGAATATCTAGGTCACATCATATCTAAAGAAGGGGTCAAAGTAGACCCAAAGAAGATTCAGGCAATCACGGAGTGGCCCAAACCAAAAAATAATTCTAAGCTAAGAGGATTTCCAGGATTGGCAGGATATTATCAAATATTTGTCAAAAACTACGCACATTTAACTGCTCCCTTAACAAACCTCCTAAAGAAAAACTCCTTTCAATGGAATGACAAAGCACAAAAATGTTTTGAGGCTGTGAAAAATATCATGTCTACAACCTCAGTGTTGGCAAAACCTGATTTCTCGAAACTCTTTGTAATTGAATGTGATGCCTCTAGTTTTGGAATAGGAGCAGTCTTGATGCAAGAAGGGCACCCAATTGCTTTTGAGAGTAGGAAGTTAAACAAAAGGGAATGTCTACAGTCGACATACAACAAGGAAATGCTCGTTATCATGCATGCACGTACGAAATGGCGACAATATCTCCTGGGAAGCAAGTTCCTGATATGAACAAATCACAATAGTCTTCAACATCTGTTACAACAAAAGACATTGACAATCGAACAACAAAAATGGATAGAGAAAATTGCTACCTTCGACATGGAAATTCTACATAAAAGGGGAAAAGACAATCTAGTGGCCGATGCCCTCTCATGAAGAGATGAAGAAACGCAAGCCCGTGCAGTGTCAATGGTAATTCCTGAATGGTTGGATAAAATCTGAACCGAATATGCCAAAAACCCAGAGACTTGCTTCATAATCAATAATGTGAATCAATACCCCAAGTTTGAATGGAAAAACAACATATTATGGTATAAAGGAAGAATTTACTTAAATTCCAACTCAAGATTTAAATCCAAAGTCCTACAAGAATGCCATGATTGTCCAGCTGCAGGTCATGTAGGATTTTTCAAAAATTATTACAATGCACGCCAATCATGTTTTTGGAAAGGTATGAATGTTGATATCCAGAAATATGTCGTAGAGTGTGATCCTTGTCAAAGGAACAAAAATGAAAACGTTTTAACTCCCGGATTACTTAATTCGCTACATGTTCCAAATAAAAATTGGGAAGAGATATCGTTGGATTTCATTGAAGGATTACCACTGTCTGAAGGAAAGGATAAAATACTAGTGGTGGTAGACAGATTAACCAAGTATGCACATTTTATTGGGGTAAGGAAAACAACTGCAAAACAGATAGCCGAAGCTTTCTGTAAAAACATTTACAAGTTACATGGCTTTCCCAAAGTCATTGTCAGTGATAGAGATGCCAAGTTTAAAGGGAATTTTTGGAAGGAATTTTGCAAAGAGATTGGAACATCCCTCATTATGAGCTCATCCTACCATCCTCAAGCTGACGGTCAAACATAAATTGTTAATAAATGTTTAGAGACTTACCTCCGTTGTTTCGTGATTGACAAACAAAATAGGTGGTTCCAATGGTTGCACTTAGCTGAATGGTGGTACAATTCCACATATCGCACACCAACGAAAATGACACCATTTCAAGCTATTTATGGGTATGAACTTCCGAAATGGAAGGAGTTTGCCGCAAAACAGACAAAATTTGCAACAGTTAAAGATCATTTAGAAGAGAATCAAAAGGTTGTTCAATTGCTCAAGGAGAATTTAGCAGTTGCTTGGAACTGTATGAAGCAACAAGCAGATTTACACCGATCCGAAAGAGAATTCGAAGTTGGAGACTAGGTATTCGTCAGGCTCCAATCTGATAAATGATTATCTCTTAAGCAACAAGGAAAAAATAAGCTGGCACCAAAGTTTTATGGATCGTATCAGATCAACAAAAAAGATTAGTCAAGTCGCTTATGGATTGGACTTACCCGACAACAATTGTATTCACAATGTGTTCCATGTCTCATGCCTTAAAATGGTATTGGAAAAACAACAGAAGGCACTGTTGGGCATATTAATTACTATAATAAAGTCCCACATAAGTGTCAACCAGGTAACGTAAACTGATGAACTACAGGCACAGTATGTGCAAGCAAAGGACATAAGTGTATCCTACCTTGTCTTTCAAGGAGCAAGAGAGCTAGGTGACCTACCAATCATTCATCAACATAAAAAGCAACTTGACAAAGAACAAACTCAAACCACTACTCCACACAACTAATCAATAATCAAACCAAAGAATCATTCTTCTATCTCAAATGTCTAAATCCTATTCTATGTGTGGGAAGCATTCAACCTTCTAGCAAAACAGTAAAGAAATAAGAAACTAATCGAAAACAGAGTAGCAACTACCCAGGCAGGTGTCTATATCAGTCAACAGTATGAGTCCACTCAAGCCCTCATTTGATCGTGTTACTGACCTACAATAAGACTAACCAGCTTTGAGAGTAATTCCCAGTGTCTAACCTACCCTTAACCTAAAATGTTTACTTCACTACAAGCAGAACAAACTCTATAGTGCTATTGCATTCTTACACACAGACAATAAACTTGAGTGCAGGGGAATGACTCTAAACAAGCCTTGCCACAAAGCTTGACACTTTGATTGGTGGGTGAAGCAACGAGATAACACTACTCTGTAAAGAAGACTTACAACTACCAGTGAAGAATGTAAACACACAATTTGTATTCAATTGAAACTAAACTCTTGTCTCCTGAAATATCATTTTACTTTCACTAAAACAACTCTAGAGATAACACCACACTCAACAAGAAGGCAAACTCAAATCACAGAGATAGGCTCCTGTTAATAACTTGAAGATCTATGCCCTTAATACNTTTGCTGTTCTGTACTTCAGAGATCTAAAGGAATCTTGCATACAATTTTTTTAAAAGAGACTGCTGTTTCTCTCTTACCCTAAAAATCTAACAACTACAAGCAGAACAAACTCTATAGTGCTATTGCATTCTTACACACATACAGTAAACTTGAGTGCAGGGGAATGACTCTAAACAAGCCTTGCCACAAAGCTTGACACTTCGATTGGTGGGTGAAGCAACGAGATAACACTACTCTGTAAAGAAGACTTACAACTACCAGTGAAGAATGTAAACACACAATTTGTATTCAATTGAAACTAAACTCTTGTCTCCTGAAATATCATTTTACTTTCACTAAAACAACTCTAGAGATCACACCACACGCAACAAGAAGGCAAACTCAAATCACAGAGATAGGCTCCTGTTAATAACTTGAAGATCTATGCCCTTAATACCATAGAATCAAAATATGGAGGTATCAACCGAATTCTTTGTGAATACAATCCAATCTATGAACAGTCAAAGGGTATTTAAAGTTTCCTGATATGTGACCAGGTCATCACAAAGCTTTTATCAATGCTTGATGTTAATCCTTCTTATTTAAGATAAGAAAAAAAGTTAGCTCCTCAAGCAGATGAGAGTTACAATATGATCATGCCATTCATTCCAGATCTTGACCTTGCTCATAAACAACTCTTTATTAACCAGAGTCAACACTTTAACTTATTTTAATACAACTCCAAGCTAACACACAGTGGGTAATTTTAGTATCTTGCTTCAATTCAATAGTTTGATCATATGAGTTTTAGCTTTATTAACAAGTCAATAGTTTGATCATATGAGTTTTAGCTTTATTAACAAGTGTATGAGGTATTCAGATAAGACGTTTGCGGTTGTGTAATCTACCAATAAATCCTGGAACGTATTTGGCTTTCAAACTTATACAAGAAGGAGATATGCTTCAGCAAGATGCAAATATTAACACTCTTTCACACATCTGTCTTTCTATATGAAAACCTTCCATTGTACTAAGAGCAGTTCGATTTATAACACATGGAAATCCACAGTGAGCAGCAAGTACACAAAACTTAAATAAAATCTACAACTTAGAAACTACTCCACATGAATCTATACACGAACACAACTACAACAAAAAAAACAAATATTATCCAAGTAACTCAACTTACCAAGAGAGGTGGGCCCTCGCCTTCCCAAGTAGTGAGTGGAAACAAATTCAGTAACTCACAGATATACCAACAAAATGAACAAATCCTGATTGATATTAAATGGAAATCTGTAACCAGTTTACAACATATTCATCATAGTATTGAGAACGAGAAATAAGTAACACAAGTTTCTATTATGTTCAACAAAAAGTCTACTACCCTGTTTACAAAGCAAGACCATCTATATATCAAGTTCTAAGCATTCATAAGATTACATCGTCCTCCCCTGTTCTTGTGGAACTAGGGGGTAAAAATGGCTATCAAACTGAAGGATCACACTGACCAAGATTTCCTTTATCCAATGTTACAAACTTAGGAAATCGACTCAACAAACTAAATATTGCTACTGCTTCTAAGTCAC
>JASDQU010712462.1:0-11683 GCA_032191745.1 Picea mariana | reverse complement strand
AGTGGATGATGATTATGCCCCAACAGGGCCAACGTCTCCCCTTTAGGGGCCTGACGTCTCATTATTAGCTCATTTTTGGCATTTTAGGCATGTAAAGTGACAAATAATTGAGATATTGTAATGTCAGCCATGTCGGCTGTTTTAATGACCTATTTTGTTAATTAAAGGTCATAAGAATCATATAAATAGAGGATGTTGCCTCTTCATTTTATCATAACATAACTTGCTCTCGTGTGAGAGATACATTTCTAGTCTTTTGTCTTGGCTTTCTTCTTCTCTTGGACTGAGGCGCAACCTCTTGGAAGGCTATTGTTTGGCAAGTGGTGCTTTTATTCATTGGAAGGTTTACAACTAGGATTTGGATTATGCTTCTTCATGATCTTGTAAGTGTTTTTCATCAAAACTTCTTGAATGAATGGTTGTTGATTTAACATCTTGCATTAATTGTTATCTTGTTGTTATTTGCTTAATCCTTGAAACCCTAGGGAGCCAACACACAAGTAGGTTGTGGCTTCATGTCCCCATGAATAGAGCTTATAGCCATTTGATTTGAAGGAATTTTAGCCTAGCCATAGCTACACTAGATTCCCTCTCATCTTGAGTTAGTTTTAAGCACAAATTGAAGAAAGAAGGCGTCCTAGGCCTAATTTAGTTTACACCTAGGGTTTACTTCTAGGGTTTTGAAAGGCCTTGTATGAAGCAACACTTTTCAGCCCTAGATTTGTGCTTATAAGCTAGCCATTTTGCCAAAGAAGTCTCAAGGAAAGAAGAGAAAGCTTTAGGCCTAGCTTTAGCTACACCTAGGTAAGTCTTTTTCTCCTTAGGGTTTTGGTTTGGTGGCCTTGCCATAGCAACACCATCAAACCCTAGATCCTCTTGTCCTTGAGTTTAAGCCCTCCAAGCTATTAGTCTCATCTCCTTTTGACTCCATTAACCCAAGGCACTAGTCTAGAAACTCTTTCTTGAGCTTGTTATGCCTTAAACTCTTTCAAACTACCTTTAAATTGAAACCCTAACTAACCTAGCGTCTAACCCTAGCTAATTTTGAAACTAACCCTAAATAAGGTGACGTCTTGCTGATTTCAACTTGTGTTTGGATAGAAAAGTGCGGCCTAGTCTCCTTATCATAGCCATAGAGGTTTTTCAAGCTTTCATTGGTTGAATTTGACAAAACGTCACTTCTTGGCTAGCTAACCCTAAGTTGCAGACAACAAAATTTATATAGGTGACGTCACATGCTTTATTCTCTTGTTTGGCGTACAACGTTGTGACATTTGTCATCTATTGTGATAGACTTTGAGTCATTGATTGCATCTTTAAGCTTACTTGACAAAACGTTCTACTCATTGTCTTTCTTTTGACCTAAATATTAATGCTTGACGTCACATCTATGGTAGCAACAGTATAGGTGACGCAACTACTTTATATATGTGAGCTATTTTGAGATATTTATTGCATTGACATATAATACAAGGTTTAATTGTGAACATTGAATGCTCATTATCTCTTATGCTTTGTTGAAGAAGTGATATAAACCATTTGTCTTTGTTTAGCCATCATTGACTTCGTCAATAATAGCATTTGATCATTTGCTCATATATTTGATAAAGATAGTCATTAATATCTTGAAGTACTAACCACTGCAGCACATATTCTAGTTATTTGTCTTGTCTCGCAAACAGGTGTCATTCAGTGGAAGACTTTTCTCTTGACTATCTCATACTTGGCAGTAATCTGTGAAAGGGAACTTCTTTGACTTGGTCCATTACCCCTTTAGCCCTTCATTAACCCAGATTACTTAGGGACGTCTCCCTTGGACTAGCCATCCTAAATAGAAAGAGCTCCCCATCAAGGTGACAGTGGGTGGGGAAGCTCCTGTTACGCCGGTTTAAAGCCTTGACTCAAGCTGCCTATACCCTTCCTACAAACCGTGCGATAACAGTACCTTTGCAAGATTGCCAACGGTGCCTGCTAGTCATCCACAATGTATGCCCTTGGGACCCCCTTTGCCCAGGTCGCGTTTTGATATTCCACACAGGTTGCAAATGTCTGTGCCAAGTGTCAATTTCTTGAACCAACATTCTCCAGTCCTGGGGAGGCCTGTGACATTGGCTACAGTTTCCTCTGTAACTTCTATTTTCAAATCTGCGACCCTAGCCAATCACCCATTAAAACTTTGCGCGAATTGAAGGGCAACCCTGTCATTAAACCCCCGAAATTTGGCAAAAAAAGATGCCAACCTGCTTCCTTAAACATTTTCTTGCACTTATGATACTCAGGTATAGCTTCAAGCGATTGCTGAGATACGGGTTCATGGCGGTCTACCACCATCTTGGAATATGGGTCTGGATGAAGGTTTTACTGAAGCCAAATTAAAGAACACTAAGAGGGACGAGGAGGGTGAAGAACACTCAGAGGAACGAGGAGGGTGTGATCTGTGAATGCGGACAATCTCTCAATAGAGTGGCGATTTTAACACACAAGGTTGTAGTAATCAACATTGGTTGGCTACAGAGTGAATGGCGATCAGGATAATGACTGTAGCCACATTTGCGGTGCATCACTCAGCTTCACGATGGAGTCATGTGAATTCCCTTCGTGGTAATGATGGTGAGTCGACTCGGTACGAGAATAATGATTTAAATTCATGCAACGAAATGGAAATCATTCAAATGTTCCTGATTTCCCTTATAAGAAAATCAATACTAATGTCGTGTAGGAAGTTGGGTTTTGCATGAATTCGAGCTTTTTGCACGAATCAATCAATCATGGAATAGAGATAACATGTATGAGTGGGGGATGTGGGCGAATAGAGATACTGTTCGCACGACAAAAAATATAGGAGTGGCCAATCGTTATGCTGCGCATATGAATTATAGCTTTGATGATCTCATAATACATGGGTGACCGAAATTTAAAGGCCAAGTAATGAGGATGAGTTAGATTGGCATGAGAAGTTGTTAAAATGATATTCTTTGTTCCTAATAAACTAACCAGAATCTAAAATAAATCTTACCTTAAAAAGTCATTACCCATTTTAACTGTAGATGCGGAATTCATTTGGATACCGGAAGTAATGATATTGATATTGATGCTGTTGTCGTGCCAATGCTGTAGATGCCTAAAACTGAATGAGGAGATCATACTCTGTTCTATTCAAAAGTTTCTTTTAAAATATGGTCACAGTATTCCAGAGCCTGTAGTATAACTCCTGTGTTGGTGCGGGAATACTGTAGAGTACTGTTTTTCTCCACTGATGCCCTGAACATGCTATTGCTTTGCTCTGTAACTTACTAATGTAATGCTGAAAAATATTATGTACAAATTTAACTTAAACTGGTTCAGAGAATATTTGAAAACTTAAGGAATTTTAAACTTATTGGAAATACTGGAATTTGAAATTGAAAACCAAGAGGAGCATAGAACTGTTGATGTTGAACTGTCATTCTGGTGATGATGGAAATAACTGCAACGAAAGCGAAGAAACAAGGGATGGATAGCTGGATCCAGACCATGTCCCAAGCTCTGTATCGAGGAATAAGTCTCACCTTTTAGCAGGAAATCTACTAAGATGGCAGACAACCCCCTCTTTTTGAGACAATCTGAATTGTCTCAACTGCCTTGTAGCCAACTTCCTTTTTATTCATACTGACTGTTGCAAACTGTCATCCAGATCATAACTAAGCTGTCTTCACCATGACCCAAACCTCTGGAACAAATCCATCCATGTGAAAGATGTACTGCTGTCAAACATGGATGGAAGTCATTGGATTACCAGCCATTAATAAAAGCTGTTAACCAATGTGAGACTGTTCACCTTTGATGATGATGAGAGTCAAGGTCCCACTGGTACAACTTGCTGGGCATGAATTAAGGTTCCTTTGTAGCACCTACAAGCTTCCATTTGCAGAACCCACGAACCCACAAACTCTTGTTGCGAAGTCTACAATCTTCTCACTTTCAGAACCTGCAGGACTTCCTGTTGTGTAACCCGCAAACTTGTCTTGCCTTTGCAAACATACTTTTTGGAACTGTGAACTCCCTGTTGGGGAACTTTTGCACTACTCATTCTCCACTAGCAGATTGACTTAACTAGTGAAAGACAACAAAAAATCAAGGAGCTTTACTCTATCAAACAGCGCAAGATCTAAACTAGGGGTTGGAGAAAGAGAAAGAGAAGAAATATGTAAAGCGTTCATGTTGGAGAGTCTTCCAAGTGATTGTTGAGCTGGAGGAGCAGGAGGAGGAGAACACCTAGCTAGCTCCAAGAAATCTGCACACAAGATGAGGAAAACCTTTCACTATTTTACCATGCAAAGCCCTAGAGCTAGTTCAAGTGAGCAAGATAGAAACCTTCTAGTCTACTTGATGATTCAAAGAAGATAAATGCATGGAAAATGACACCAAACCAACACAAGTAAATATGGGGGGAAAGGAAAGAGATTCTATTACAAGTTGTAGGGATAACATCAATAAGATCATACCTTGCATATGAATGAGATGGCTCCTAATTCCTTCTCGTTGATTTTGTTTCTCTTAAGGCTTTCTCTAGTCCTTTAACAAGTCTTCAAGATTTTCCTCTCCTCAACCTTCAGCAAGCAAATTGGGCAAGTAGAAGCAAAGGAGCAAATTGGGCAAGTAGAAGCAAAGGAGCAAATTGGGAAACCTTTTGAATGACAAGAATGTCACACTATCATAATTTTGCTACAATCCAAGGACCAAGATCTATAATCAAGTGTCAAGGAGACCCTCTTATAGGATTAGAGTTCCTCCTAGGGTTTTTACATAAAGAATAGGTCCATATTCTAAAAGATTCCAGAGGTATTTGTGCTTTAGGTGCACCACAAGGGATCAAAATTGACTAATTGAACTTGGGCACACTCTCTGATCATGTTTGATTGTGTCAACAGGGGCCGCTTGGTTTGAGCCTTTTAAAAGCGTGGATGCACATATCTCAAAGAGAAAAGCATGCTGGTCATAGAAATCAGGGAAATCTGATAATTAATCAGAGTTTTTGGACATTTTTCCAATTCCATATTAAATAGACCATTGGCAAATGCATTCTGGAGATAAAACTGTTTGGTACATGCATGCCAAAGTCCAGTAATAACCCTCCTGCAAGCGTGACATAAGCCTGACTTCTCATAATACTTGTAGATACATGTAGACTGCAACAGTGGAAATATCCAGACTGCACTGTTTACAACAATTCTAAAATATTTCTTTAGAACATTCTTGGTTTAGAGCTGTATAAAGCAAATTTATATATGTGCAGTAGGAAGATTTCTTGGAGTTCATGTTTTTATAATCTTCAATTTTTTGTGAATACCAGTGATACCGCAGTAATGGAAATGCGATATAAATTTTGATGTAATGCAACTTCCAATAATATGGCTGAGAAATTCTATGCAAAACCACTAAAGGCAAGTTGAATAGCAATTCCAAATAGTTACTTATTCTCCTTTAAGTTCCTTGTTCGAAGGAAGTGGCAGAATTATTCTCAAAATATTCAAAACTATCTGGTTGAAAAGAATGTATCTGTATCAGTCTTGTCAAGGGTAGTTTCATGAAGCAGAGTCTAGGATTTTGTCTGTTTTTACCAACACTGTTGGGATTATTGAGCAGTGGAACTCTGTTAGAACTGTAGGGTAAAGTCTTTAAAGTTTGTCATTACATTCCCATTACTTTTACCGGATGCAGGTGATATGGTCAAAATCCTTAGTCAGTGGTAAAATGGTCTGTAACATTTCATACACCTGTGTTCTGCTATTGGCCTATAATATCAAATATTGTTTTAATTGCTTTAATTGCTTATTCACAACTTAAAATCTGTTATGCCTGCTTATGCAGTTCTTGGTAACTTCCTCTTTGCTTTGAACACATTTATAGCTGAGCGCTACTTTTTGAATCACAACATTGCAGAGTATCATGTCTATAACTTCGACCAGGTGTGCATCTCCTTAGCATTGCTTTTTGTCTAAGTTTATTGTTTTTTGTTTTTTAAGCTACATATTGCAGGTTTGTATCAATAAAGTGACCGTGGGCTCTCCTTATTTGAACTACAGGTTTGGAAATGCTCCCTTGCAGAAGGTACAAACTCAACATCTAGAATTTAACAAAACACTGCTTGTTGTTTAATGTTTGTTGTATTATTGTTGTACTGTAGTTCAGTCCTTTGTTGTCAGGAGAACTAGATTTGCAAATCTTTTACCTGGGTCTATTAATACATTACAAATAAAAAGGCATTGGTAGCCTGCTTTTTACTTTTCCTGAAATTTCAATACCCTTATGATTAGCCATTCTTAGGCCTTTGGCAGCTTGAAATGGCACTATATGCCCAGTATGGATCCGTGACTAATTCCCAGGTATGCGTGCGCCGTGTTCTATATAAAAATTCATTGGATAGAATAACTATTCCTTTTGCAGACTGCCTCTTAGATGAAAATAACATGCGTTATGTTTCAAAATGCTAAGTAATCATGCTTAATATAGTTTGTAATATTTTCCTTGAAATACAATTCCTGGGAAAACCCCTAGGCACTTCCCTCATTCCGAGGATAGTACCCAGGGTAAACTGGCTGGTTGCAGTTTTGGCAACCTGACATTGAGTGACGCCCACAATATCCACAGATGCAGCCATTCTGGGGACTTGACTTGGAGACATCCTGCTTGTAATACACAGTGTTACACCTCATATTGTATGAGGTTCCACATTGTGATTTTCATCACATTGATGGAGATTTGCTGCTAGTACTCTTGGAGCATTGGACTGACTTGGGGGGATTCATCTTCATGGAGCCCCTTCTCTTCATTGAATGAAGGTCTTTGGTTGGAGGAGCTTCACTTCTCCTTGATTGGATGATTTTGCTGGTTGGTTTGATGGTCTTCTCAGACGTGCTTGCCTTGTTGATCATTCCTTGGTTGCATTTTTGATGGATGTGGAGCATACTATCTAATTATAGTGTGGTTTGGTATATATGCTTATCTTGGATATGGATGATAGTTCTATCTCCCCAAGGGGTTAGATGATGGTGTTAGGAGGTAGATGTTTCATGATGTTGTTGATGTTTCCTAGTGATTTGGTGTGTTGATGTATGATGTTGGTGTCATTCGGAGGGGGTGTTCTACATGGTTCTCATGTGTTTGATATATGATGGGAACACACTTGATAATTGGATGGGTTAGAACTTTGTTATGCCCCCTTCTCTTATGATGTTGCTATGGTGAAATGATTCATGTTGCCTTTGTGGGATTTTTCTAGGTGATATAACTTAATGATGTAACATTTGCTAGACATCACCTAGGGGGGAATGTGTTCAATGATGTTAGTATGCTCATTGATGTGTTATTTCCTATGTTTGAGTTAGAGGGCGGGGGGCTTACTGCATACGATTTGATGGTGATTTTTCCTAAGGTTGGATGATGGCTTTGGATGTAATAAGCTCTTGTTGGTGGTTCACTTTAGGTTGGGATTTATGTTTTGTTGTTATCATGGTGGGGTTTTGCTAGGAAGAACATCTTTTATTTACATGGTACAACACTTTATTAGAGTGCACCCCTCGTTGGCACACATGTTCATGGTGATTTAATCTGTTGGTAACTAATTGGAGGGGGACTATGGTTATATTTGAGCATTAACCTTTGTGCACACATGTTGAGGTTGATTTAATTGTTGAATGGTTAAATTAATCTAATTTATCCTATTTAAGGTTAATAGCTTGGGTGCCCTACTTCATTGGCTTCCATTTTACACTTAAAGGGGTTAATTGGAGGTGGTTATGGAGGCTTTTTATTGGRAGGCACGTGGCATACTTKGAGGGCCACACATGTGGCACATTACATCCATTTACTTGGTCATCTTACTATATTTGGGCATATCCTTGGGGGGAAAACTTGTGGAGACACTTCTTGCTATTCTTGGAGGTGTATATTTATTTATTTCATGGGTTTTGGCAAAAYCTTAATTCACCCTTATCTCTCTTGATTTGTTTTGTTGGAGGTTTCCCACTTACTRTTTTGGGGTTTGACTACTTCATCTTGCACAATTATCCATGGTGTTGGTTGCCTTGGGATTTACACATGCAGATTGGTTGCATGCATCTTGTGTAGCACTTTCTCTTTTTGGATGTTAGTTATGGAGCATTCTCCTTGGATAAATATTTTGTTGTTATATCTCTCATGCACCTTGTAGGGAACACTTTGAGAGCCTTTCTAGGTGGACCCCTGAGCAAATCCTCCCAGATTGAAGAGTATTTTATTATATTTTGCATGCATCCATTCTTGGAGGGAAAATTCTATTTGGACCCATGTAGCATTTGACTTGGTATGATACCTATTTTTGGATGGTGCGTCTTCTCATGGAGGTTATTGTTGCGTATTATTGCCTATTTTTGGATGTGGGCAACCTCTCTCGAAGAGGCTAGCATCCACATACATTGATATTGTCAATCATGGATCTAACTACTCTACATTTTACTATTTGTTAACTTGTCATGGAGTTAGTTAGAAAGATAATATATTTTCTTTGTACGAGAGACTTACTCTATATAAAGAGGAGCTTCTCGCCATTTCATTTGTAATTGGCAATGGCAATGGGAGATTTAGGAGTTAGATAAGATAAGCTAAGCTAAGATAATTTTGTTAATGTTCGACTGATGATCACAAAAGTAGGTTAAAGGGATTGTTGAGTACAATGATGCCATTACAAAGCAGGAGTACCAGAAGGTCTCCTATAAAAGACAAGATGCAGAAAATAAAGTAGAGTAAGGTAGAGTAGAGAGTGAGATCTAAGTTGAGGCACAAACATCTCTTGACTCCAAACCCAAAAACCCCAGAAACCCTCTCTAGGTGGAGATGTATAGGAGGAGAGGATCTAGGAATAAGAAGAACCAAAACCAAAACCAAAAGTAGTGAGGTAGGTCTGTCATGGAATAGACCCATCTCTCCTAACATCCGAGGCCGAATGAAGAAAACTCAAGATAGTATGATGTCTGTTGCCGTCCTTATACACACTTGCAAACGTGGACTATGTCCAATCCACTTAGTGTGTCCTTGGAGGCACAATGCCTAAATCCAAACCCACTGTCACCTCGATTTGGATTTCTTCCATCTAGGCTTACTCCTAGGGAAGCCAAGAGGAGTAGACCCTAGTTAGTAGTTACTATGTGAGATTAAAAGTTAATTCTAGGAGTTGATTTTAGTTGATTAAAGGTTTGGAGGATCTAGCCTATATGAAAAGCAACAATGCAAAGTGCAAGATTTCAAATGCAAAGGCAACCCTTTTCCTAAGTCCACTAAGACCAGTGCCTAAGATTGGGCAAGGGGTCAACTAAGTTAAAGGGAGTTTAGAATCTACAAAAGATTACAAAAGAATACTTTGCAAGATTCTACAATTAGGACTAGATACAAAAGAATGAAGCAAACAATTATCTACAAAGTTAATGTGAAACGGCTAACTAAGAGATACAACAAAGATACAAGAGTTGCAATTATACAATTATGGACAAAACAAAAATACAAAGCCACTAACTTGCAACTAACTTGAAAACTTGATTGTGTAGGGAAAAAGAAAGATGCTCAAAGGGAAAGTAAACCACAACACATCAAGCCAACAATCCCAAACAGAGAGTGCCTCCACAAGATGCGCAACTCTAAGGGGATGTTCCATGGACATACACAAATACAAACCTAAACAATGAAGTTGCCTCCAAAGGATGCACAACTTCAAGGGGGTTGAGGCAATCAACCAAAACACAACTTGAAAATTAAATGACAATGCTTAAATGAAGCCTCCAGGCGCAAGTGCGCAACTATTGGTTCACTTAGTTAACATCCACAATAGATGAATAAACTTGCATGAAAAGTAGATGTAAAAGTAAAGTGCTTGCAAGATTACTTAAGCATAAACCATAAAAGATGACCAATGAAAGCTCCCCAAGGTTGTAGTGGATTAATTAGGATTAGTTAAGTTATTATGTGTTAAATGAATTCTAAACTAAGTGACTACCCAAGAATTCTCCCCGCTTGTACCAAAAGAATTGTTGGGTGCTCAATAAGTGAGGCAAGCAAGGCCACACCCTAGCTCCACAGGTCAATCCGGGAACAAAAGTACTCTGCAAGGGGGGCACCTAGTGCTGTGAGACCATCCTTGATCTAGCATCCCCTGCTTCTTCCTTAGGTTTCTTTTTTGTTGGCAAAGTTGAGACAATAAAAGGTGTGCCTATTAAGCTAGATAAATTCTAGGTCCTATGAGACTAAAGGTAAATTGAGCTTAAGTTAAATTAAGTTAAGTTGAATAAAAATAGGTGATTGCAAATGTAGTGCTTGTAAAATGAAAAGCTTGCAATGAAATGAAATGAGCAATGTAAGCAAGTAAATTATTATGCCTCCATTGGCTTAAGCAAATACCATGTGATTACTTCTAGATCTAGAGATTTAAACCTTTTAAGCATGAAACATATAAGCAATAAACATAATATTAACCTAGCCTTACGATTTTGGATGGTTGGCTTTGCCAAACTCTCACCAAGGTGTAGGCAAACAAGTAAATGGAAATGACTTGAAAAAAGAAAGCTAATCTAAACAACCACAACAAGTGCACAAGGTGGAGGACAAAGCCTTCGGTTTTGTGCACAAGTAAGTGAATGAAAATAAAATGCTTGAAAGAAAAACTTGAAAATAAATCCTAGCCACACAACCTTGTCCTAATGACAAGTGGGGCAAACAATGTAAAAATAAATGCTGAAAAATAACTCTAAGATCCTAGCCTTACGTTTTTGGATGGTTGGCTTTGCCAAACTCTTTGCAAGGTGTAGGCAAAACTTAAAAATAAATTGTAGAAAATTTACAATGATTTAGAAGTGCAAGCCCTTGGGACTCCCTTGGGTTTTCTTACAATAAGGGAATAGAGAAAAGAGAGGTGGGTACTTGTTACCCAATCTTGGGAGGTTGATCCTTTGCTTCTAGTGGCCCCAACTGGCCTTTTGATCACCTCTTTGGTTACCAACCTGCAAAAAACTAGCAAGCAAAAGCTTGCTGGAAACGCTGCACACGTGACACAAAACTTAAGAAAATTTCTGTTTTTGACATAGAAATTTTCTGCAGAAAATTACAGTAAGTATATTTGATTTAAAAGACCTATTCTAGATGTTAGTATGGCCAAAAAATAAAGGAAAGTTGCAGAAATAAATTGCAGAAAAAAATATAGAGGTGAAAATGGTTGGAAACAACTATTTTCCAAATCTGAAAATAGCTCTCCCAACACTAGAAGTGACCTACAAAAAATGTGAGCAAACTACAAGAGAGAGTAAAAGAGTGAGTAGAGATGTTAGATATTACAAAATACTTTGCAAAACTACAATCTACTCATTTAGATCTACAATAATACTATTGCAAATCTAACCAAACAAAAGTCTTTGCTTGGGATCTCTACTCTAAACTAGTAAAATGCATACACAAAATATAATACCTGTTAGCGTCGGAAGTCACTCCTGGATTGCTTGCAGGAGTAGAGCCCGACGCCCATCAGTTTTTATGTCATGGTTTGATAAATGGGCGATCAAATGGGTAGAGACTTGAGGAGATATCACTCTAACTCGGGGACTGGATCTGGTACGTAAAGAACAAAGGAGGTCTGGAATCCTAACTTCAGCCAGTGGGTTGATTAAAAGATGAGCAGGTGGAA